>WTSP01026545.1:0-28269 GCA_025331215.1 Actenoides lindsayi
GGCCGGCCCTTCCCCGGGGCCGCCCTCCCCGGCGCAGCGCTGCTCGGGCCCGGGCGGGGAGAAGGGGGTCCTGCGGAACCGCCGCGCCCGGCTCTTGCCCATGGCTCCGCGGCCGCCGCGCCGCTCGGCGCCGGCGCGCCCACGTGTGCGGCCTTGCGCAGGCGCAGCCCCGCCCCGGCCCCTGCACGGTCCTCGCTGCCGCGGCGCTGCCGGGGCACGGCTTTCCCGGCTACCGGCACGGCGCAGGAGCAGCGCCGGCCTCGGCACAGGCGCGGCCCGCTCGCCCAGAGGGGCCGACCCTGCCCTGGCTGCCCCCTATCCCGCGCCTCAACAGCGTCCTTACACGGCCTGGAGGACGGGATGGCTACTCGGGATGTTTCCCCAGGTCGAACACGGTCAAGAGGGAAGGAAACCCTTCCCTCCGACGGCACTTACAAAGGCAGGGTTGACCTGTCGGACGGAGGAGCGGGAAGACTTTCTCTCTGGTGTCAGTATCAAATGTCAGATTGCAAGAACACATCAAATAGAGGAAATGTTGGTCCGGGATGAAAGTTACCAACTTCAGCTATAAACTTCTGAAGTTCTTCTGTGTTCATTTGAGATCTGTATTAGTACAGTACAAAAAGATAACATCTCTTTATACAAAGAATTTATTTTATACACATTTACCTACAAAATATACAGCAGTTAAAAATAAGGGATGGGCAGAAGACTTGCTGGAAAAATTACAGGAGACAATTCTTTGTCTCCACTGACAAAGTTACACCAAGAGGCCTTTGAAAGCCAGTCTACCTTGTAGTAGGAGTTAGTGAAGTTGCAACAGCTTTGTAGTTTTAATCAACAGTTTGGAACAATTAAAAAGGCACCTTGAACAACTTAAACTCTTAAAACTCTTTACAATTTTAGCTATTAAAAACTTACAGTTTATGCATATAACATCCACATCTTGTTTTTAACACTCCCAATAACAAATGTTATTTCGTGTCACTCTTGTATTTTCTTCACCAAATCTGAAGGTAAACTTTTGCAATACTAGTTTCATATTCAGACTATCACAGCATAAAAATCCACTCAGAGTGGTCACGTGGACTTAAGATACAGTACAACCTTACAATCAAGGAAGATACAAGCATACTTAAGACAATTTTTAAAACACTAAAATCTTAAAATATCAGTGTTGTGAACCAGATCAAACAAGGAGCTACAGATGACCACAATGCAAGTGGCTGGTGCGCTATATACAACTTGACAAACGTGATCCTCGATACATTTTCGAAGCTCTTAAAGGGTCAGCCCAGTTTTCTCCAGCACAGTCCTTCTGCACGCCTTTGAACCAGTTCCAAAAGAGTGACCAGGAGACAAGGACAGCTGTAATGGTTAAGTGTGCTAATAAAACATCACAGGAATGGTACGTGTTCCTTTCAATACTGTTCACGAGAACAACAAAAAAAATCCATACAGCAAGTATTACTTTTCCTGAACGTTGGCATCTGCTATTTACAATAGCTTACAAAGACACATAACAAAAATGAGGTTTGATTTTCAAGTTCAACTTCATCGCCAATTAACATACTTCACCTGTATGTTCTGTCGTAGCTGAAGTAGAAAAGTGACACTAATACTGAAAAAGAGGTAATCAGAAGTAGCAAAAGCACTGATAATGTGGTAACAAAGAATTTGGATAAATATTCAAGAAAGTAATATTGCACACTTTCACTGTCAACTGTGTAAGACTTTCACTCCCAGGCAGCGACAGCTAGTCCCGGTTATTTTTGCTGTCATACTACCTTACAGGTCATTTTTGGTTTCCATGGCAGTGGAAAAAACTGAAGGAAGACAGCCCTTATTGAACATGAGGCCTAGGCTTCAAAATTAATTTTCCAGTCTGCAAAACAAAAACAAAAAAAAAATCAAGTTTAGACCCTGAAAGTTGAGCCCAACAACTGCACTTCAGGTTTGATTTTTACAGGCTAAGTTTAAAACAACAAATAGAACAATACTAAGGATTCTACATTCCTGTTTTACAGACACAAATTTGGTACAATGTATACAAGCGCTGTTCAGAAAAACTGTGTGCCTTTTGAGTTATTTGCATTTAAACAAAGCAAGGTTTAGGCAATGAACCACTATCACTTACATCATCACAGGACATATTATATTCTGCTAAAACAGTTCGACATCGGGCTGCTATACTGCGTGGTTTGCGTCAAGGAAAGCAGCCAACACTCGTACACAGGGCAAGTAAGAACTGAAAAAGCAGTACTGGCACAGGGTTCAACAACAGCAGTAACTACAACGCTTTAAACCTGACCAAACAACAGAAGGATACATTGATGGTGCCACCACTCTTTTATGTATTCCAGCAAAGAACAAGCCTATTAGGGTAATACAGCTAATTGTGAAAAATGGGTGATTCCAAAGCGATGTGAAAAATGACACCTAGAAAAGAAAACAGGTTAGTCCCACTATACACTTTCTAAAACATATAGAAAATTGCTGTCTAGTTCACTTAAAAATACTGCTCCAAGTCATTTCTAAGAACTTGTGAACAATTCCTTAGATAAGCATTCAAGGCACAGCCTTTTAGTAGGCATTGTCCCAGGATATACTTGCCAACAATTCCAGACTGCCTAAGAGCTTCAGTAAAACCCATCTCCCAGTTTCATGGAAGAACCACCTTTAGCCTGCTGGTTTTCAATGTACTATATACCACTTGACAGCAACACCAAGCTAGGAAACAGAAAGCATTCAGGATTAGCCTGATCTTTACCTTTTGCGTCTCCGGGTCTATTAACCAGTTCCAAGCACCAGTTGCTGTGCAGACTGATACCACTATCAGAATCACTGATAAAGAAAAGAACAAAAACCATAAACAGTAGTTTAACTCACTCCTGTTAAAAAGCATTTTTCCTCTCGCCCTTCTGAGGGAAGGTAGGAATGAAAATAGACAAAAAACCCTTCTATTATATGAGACCATAAAGATTCTGTACAAATTCCCTGAACAGGACAAATATGTACCAAAAGCTGAATTCAAGTGAAAACATCCTGATGCATTGAATAAATGAAAATTTCTAAAATAATACAGTTAGCAAAATAATGAGTTGGAAGACTAAGAGTTGTACCAAATGTTCAGTATGCTATTAGAGCCTAGTCAGTCTGAGCAACAGGAACAGCACCATCAAATTGCAGAGCAGAACTAGAGCCTCTACCCCACTAGCTCTGGTACTCAAGAAAAGTGTGAGGCATTAACAGCAGCAGCATCAGCAGCACATCTAAAAGCTGTGTTATGCTCCCCACTCCAGTCAACACAGTTACAAACAAGGAAAGCTGACAGATTTAAAAATCCCACCATCTATGCAGGAGTCTGAAAACCTGTTAGCTTCAGCACATGAAGATTAACAAAAACCTCCACACGTGGTTTTTGATATGGCTAGGAATATGGTTGGACTTGATGATCTTGAAGGTCTCTTCCAGATAAAACTATTCTACGACACATCTGGAATTGCTTAAGAGTAACAACCAAATCACTGTAAATGGGTAACACTAGATATATATTAGAATAACAGAAGACACTACACTGATATTGAGGAACCACTAAGGACTGGAGAACAGGAGTTGATAAAAAAAATAGCACAAATACAAAGGCAAAGAAAGCTCATTCTTCTGCACACCCCTAAAGGCTTGCAGCTTTCATTGGACATTTGGCAGTTTGAGTGTTTTCTGTGGAGTCTAGAGTTCTGGATGCAAATAGTGTTTTATTGGGGGGTGAATGAAAACAAGGAAAACAAAAGAAGAAAAACAACACCAAAGCAGAGAAGACCCAGAGTTAACAGCCTTTAGTACAAGAACCTGAAAACAAACCCCAGATATTAATGAACTACTACCTTCAGGTTTGTAAGACTGCCATCATTTACTATCAAGTTGCATATTCCTTATCAATATTACAAAACCAGAAAAAAATCAAAAAGGAAACCATAACAAGTTATGACTTCTAAAGAGGGCTGGAAAAGATCCATCCAAAGCATAGAGCTGCTTCTCTATATAAATACTTCCCCCCCCCTCCAAGATAACAGGAGGAAAAATCAAGATAGAATACCCCATTATATTTAAAGTAAAATTTCCCTCTTTCATGTGAATTACGTAACGACAAAACCAAGCAGTTTGGAAAAAATTAGTATTAGTTATGCAAATCTAATTTAAATATGCTTAGAAGTTTCCAGTACTACTATTTTTTTATTGTATCTGACAGTAAATAGCAATTCTGGAAGCCAAGTGCATTCCTACAGCAGGTGTGCAGATGTTGGGCAGATCTACCTACAAGTATCTGATTGCCTCCCCACTGCTCTGAAGCCAGGGGGGTTAGGGTGCTGGTGTTTGGTTGGTTATATCTTGGGGTCAGGTGGGTTTTTTTGTTAAGTTTTGCTTTTTTAAGTAGTCACTCCTCCAGTTCCTTCATTTGAAATTAACCTCTTGGCCTCTCTGGAGAAAAGAGGCTATTAAATAATGTTCTAAAAAGATGCCTGTATTCTTTTGCATATGGAAGCTTCAGCAGAATCTCACAATAAAAAAACCATCCTGTTTCCACCATGGACTACTGATCCCAAAACCGGCAGCATATTTGTGGGATTTTTTGCCTTCCCCACTACTTCAAACTTTCCTGTTGAAACAGAGAAGAGGATGTGTTCTGCCTTCATGGCACACTGCTGTCATTTCTTCCACCTTCACTTTTATAGGGACTGTCTCACCCCACCCTATTTAGGTCAAGTAACTATAGTGACTGTCTGGGAAGTCTAAGCCTTTAAAAAAAAAGCGAACCAAAACCTCAAAACAGAACACAAACAAATACAACAACTTAGTGCCTAACTACTTCCAGAATAATTCAGCCTTAAACCAACTCAATCTTGACCCAGTTTTTCTAACTCTGGCTAAAGTATCAGTTTGGTATCTGATATTACCTTGTTGCAGAGTGTTTGAACGTATGCTACAGAGATTTTAAAGATAGCTTAAGCACAGATTGTTGTTTGGGCAAACATGAAATCAAAGATACATACTGGTAAATCTAAAAAGCTTAGAAAGAGAATCCTCTTTATCCCTTGAAATAGCCAACTTACTTCTCCAACGTCCTGTAGCTGGCTGCAAACATGCAATATATTCCGTAAGTCTTCTTTCAAAAGCTTTGAGATCTGGGGAGGATGTATATCAAGCATAATTAGATCTTCATCTATTTAGTCAAGTGTTAATGTAAAAGATAAAAGGAATTCACTTTTCCCCTGTGCACAGTCATTTCATAAACAGGCAGAGAAAACCAATGAACGATGATTTTACATGCAATAAAAGCACAAAGTGACTTCACACTACTCTTCATATAAAAAACACCACGACAGTTACGGTAAATGCAAGAAATGCATTTATGGAAAAGAAAAACAATATAGTTGAGAAATCAGAGTATTTTAGACATCTTTAAGAACACCGGTAGTTTGATTTAGAATAGCTTAAATAGCCCATCCACAAAGAAAAAAAAATATCACTTTTTGGAGTACTAAGTGCATCAGGAAACTATTAAGTTCTATTATCTCTATAATAGTAATTTAAAGAAAAAGTTGGCCATGTGCCAGCTACTCAATGGATTATTTGCAGCAGTGTGGTTTTGATAACTTTGTTTTGTAGAAACTTTTAGTGCCGTGAAATATAAATATTTATAGGTAACATACACATATCAGTAAAAACACACAGCAAGCACTAGCCCAATAATCTTATTTTAATCCTGTTTTTCCTTTAAATACATCTTTCTTCTTATTGCCATCATCCTCCCATGGTCTTTCCACTGAAATTGCTGTTAAATACCAAGCAGCATTTCAAGTTCATCCTCCTAATTTGTTTAAAAAAAAAAAACCAACAACTTAGCCAGCTCATCTTTATCTACAAGGAGCTGTTCCACCAATGTTCTAACATTTGTTAGATTTCAGCTTCTGTTCAACAAGGTCAATATTGGACAATATTTCAGTCAAAGTCAGAATTCTACCTGGAATTATGCTTTATTAGCATAAACTTAACTTTCAGCTGAAGTATTTCAGTCCACACCACTCTGGAATTTTTTTTCATTCAACTTGCAAGTATTGCTAACTTATTTACCATAATACAGCCATTACAGAACAAGATTAGAAGAAAAACACCTGTTACAATCATTTCTAGTGCCATTTTCCAAACTGCAAATTTACTCCTAAGTGGTTTGCAGGTGAATTCATAGGGGAAGATTACAGCATCTTGACTTCAGACACAGAACAGCTAACTTGTCTTAATTACTGCCAAGGGCCCAGTAGTTACGGCCTGTTCTCCACTTCCCTTCTGGGGAAGCTAAACCACTGCCAGCAATTAAAGCTAATTAACTGTTCCCTGACTAGCAGAAACCCCTATAACTAGCCACTGAAGTGAGAGGGAGAATGCAAGGCATCACACGAAGACCTGCTATTTGAAAAATAGCACCCTGGAGGCATAAAAATCAACCTCTAGAAAAAGCTTTCAGGAAAATACTCCCATAATATAGAGAGCATTCAAATAAAAAGAAATAATAAAAGGAAAAACCTTTCAGAAAACAGGAACTTAAAGTTTTAACTTATTTTTTGCTATCCACATTCTAAGAATGTTCTCTGGGACTATCACTTTGGCTCCTGGGAGCTGTGATCAGTAAGGCACACTTCTGAAGAGCCCTACCGTTTGTACGGACATAGCAACAAAGCCGTGACAACACCGGACGAGCGTTTTTGTTGCCGTGTCTACCACCAGCATCTGCTGCTACAAAACACCTGCTAAGCTTGAGACACTGATGCATTTTTTAAAAATCGCTACCAGTCTTTATTTTTATATATTAAAAACTTCTTCCAGGGCTTGGACATCCTGTAAGCTGTAACTTTAAATGATCTGTAAGCCAAACCATAAATGTTCTCAGACAAGGGAGGACTATTTGAGGTGATGCTCTCCAAATGCAAGAAAAGCCTTAGCGCACACAACGCCTGCTGTGCTAGATGGGACTCAGAGCTCTGAGAACAGCATTTCACGCAAAAAAACTTGTGAGCGAGGAAACAGTTAACGCAGCACGAACAGATTTTAATAAGCTAAAGTCGAGAAGGGGCGTCGGGAGGGCAAGCCCCCCGGGCAGCACCCTCCTCCCCCCGCCAGGGCAGGCGGGCACCCCCAGACCCTCCGCACAGGCCTCCCCTGCGGGCCCCGCTCTCCCCGTCAGCGGGGAGGCCGAGGAGCAGCCCGGCCCTGAGTGTCAGCGCACGGAGAGAACCCCCCAGCCCCCGCCCCGGCTCGCCTGGCTGGGCCAAGGAAGAACGGCGGCCCCAGGGAGGGAGCCGAGACCTCCCGCGGCTGCTTCGCCCCCTCAGGGCAGCGTCGCGGCGAGGGCCGCTCCGGCGGGACGAGGCGCCGTGTTCGGGCAGCCCAGGAGCCGCCGGCGAGCCGAAGGGGCAGCTCCAGGCTTGCTGCGGGCCGCCGGACTCACCCTCAGCCTGGTCCAGCGAGTTCATGGCGGGAGGGTGGGCGGAGGCAGCGAGCGCCGGCCGTGCCGGGCCCCGGAGCCCTTCGCCCCTCACCTGCGCACCCCACCGGCCGGCCAGACCAGACCGCCCCACACGCCGAGGGGGCCCAGGCCCCACCCCCGCAACAACACCAGTCCCTATTGGCTGCTCTCCTGCACACCACGCCCCGCAGCAAGCGCGGTCCGCATTGGTTAAGGGGAGGGAAGGGGCGCGGCTCGGGAGTGGCCTGAGCTATTTGAGGGCGGCGGCGGCAGCGCACTAAGTTAGTGAGGCAGCGAGAGTGCAGCAGTGGGGACTGCGTGGGGCCTGGCTGGTAACGCTGGGGGGCTCTGGGGCCTCGTCACCACGATCCCAGGGCTCTCACTGCTGTCTCAGTTGCATATTGAGGTAACCGAGCTGGTATTGTTTCGAAATTGAGGGTTTTTTTTATGAAAATGACCTGGTGAGCGAGCTCTCCGGGGATCAAGGCACTCTGCGCTGCCGTGGGTTTCCAGCTGACCGGGACTGGAGGCCGGACTGCTGCTTTCCGAGATCTAGTTCTGTGAAAGCCGTCCCCGCAGTGCTCTCGGGGTGGGCTGTGGTGTCCTCTCTCTCCCGGGGAGCAGCGTGGACAGGCCCTTACTTGTGTACCAAGACTTTCCTAAAGGGAACTTGGAAAGCTGTGAAAATGTGGTTTGTAGCCATTTAGCTCCCACTGGGTTTAAGTGTAGTCACAAAAAAAAATGTGCGTTCTAAAAAATCTTAAGCTACTTTTGCTTTGATGATGTAACACTGAATGTAGGCAATGCCATCATATTTTTTTGGAGGGTTTATAAGTCCAGCTTATTATAGGTTTGCATAGCTAGTTCACACTGTATTTACTAGTGTAAAAAGCAACAGAAACACTCCCATTAGTGGTGGTTGGAATTCTCTCAGCCACGTGGGAAGGCTGAGCACCTCAGTGGTGGTGGTTTCTGGCAGTTTTCAAAGATTAGAGCAGATACCAGCACTAGAATATTTCACTGAATCCAAAGACTGCAGTGTGAGAAGTAGATGTTTGCTTTCTTACTACAACTGGACTCTTTGTAGGACCTGAAATTAATCTGACCCCAAGAAGTTAAGATGCCACTCTGAGAGTGCTGTGCATAGATAGCTGTTGGAGATTTCTAGCATCATGAAAGTATCAGGAAGTTGTAATTTGCACTAGGTTAGTTGCAATTCTGTGAGTTTGTTGATGTGCAGATCTCCTGCTGATCTCTCTTGTCTTGCTCTAGCTATTGGATTTACTTCTGAACTGCCGTACATAAAAAACAGCTTTTAAGATATTTAAGCTTTCATGATTTGTGACACTTAAAAGCTGAACCTATATCAGGAAAAAATTCCAAGAACAATCAATCTTGAGATAATTAAGTAAATTATAATTCCTTTATTTCTTGTAATGTAAAACTTCTTGGCTCATGCAAAACACTTCTATTTCCCTGATTTTTTCCAAGTAGCTCTTATTGTCTTTTGTACAATTCTCTTGACTGGAGACTAGCAAAGGTAAATGAGACAAGACCATGTAACTGACATCATACTACAACTATGACTTGAATAAGCTTTCTCGGGGTTAGTGCATCTGTTAAAAATACTCTATCTTTACCAACATCTATGAAGCCTTAAAGTTAACTGCTTAAGCGAAAGGGCTTAGTGTATATTTGGACTGCTTCATGCTGCGGAAGTGATTGGAAGAAATGTGTTTTGTCAGCTTAGAGTGATATCTCAAGTATCTCTTTCTGAGGTGCAAGGGATCCATCTTTCTCAGTTTAGCATCTTTGGTATCTATTTCTGGTTCTCACAGCTGTACTTTGAGCATAATGTGAGAGCATCTGTTAGCAGCATCTGCTATCAGAGATAATTAGGATGGGTCACTTGTTTCTTAGTTTGATTGCATTTCCAGCCTTCTCCTACAAGTTTTCATCTATATAATCCCTTCTGCTCATTTTCCTTGAAAAAAACCCCAACATCTGTCTTAAGGCAACATGTTACTTCAGAGATACTGCATTATTAAGGCTCCTAAAAATTCAGTCTTCCTGAGTTTACTAATCCTTTATTTTTCTTAATCTGTTTATTGTAGTAACTACCTTTCAAGTTTGAAGAGTGTTACCCTAACTTACATTCAGTGATATGAGGGTAGTATTGACATGCTTTATATTCCTTTTCTAAGTAGGTTTCAAAGGCTTAAAATCTTATCAATAAACTGACTTTTTCTTCATTCTGTCATGCTTTCCCTGAGAAGTGCTATTTATCCACAGAACTACTGGGGTTTTTCTGTAAGGAGACTCATTCATAATTTCTTGGTTCAGACCAAAATTCTGATCAGATGATTTTTTTTTCTCTCTATTACATTTTTTGTAGTAGGCCTATGGAAAACAGTTCAAGGTTTATCCTGGAAGATGAGCTTTATCAAATAGCAACATCTTCAGTAGAAAAGAGGAAGCCTTTTGTTGGTCATCTGAGCAAAATCCACAGGATCATCTCTGCACAACTTGTCCTGCCACACTGAAAGAAGTTATGACTTGGGATGCTAAAAATTGTTTGAGCTTCCGTAGTCTGTAAAGCTAGCTTATCTTCCTCTGCGCTTTCTGCAGTGTGAGTGAGGTTTTTATGTATTTCTAGATACTTAGAACAGGAGACAAGCTCACCTTCTTATTCCTTATTGCACTTCAGAAGACAGGCTTCATATATCCAAGATCACTTCCCTCCTTTTTTTAGTTTATTGTTGTGCAACTTCTGTTCTAATTATCACAGTGTGACTTTCAGCCCAGGCATAGAGCCAGGTAGACTCTGTCTTCTGAAGTAACAGAGGTGTTGCTATAAAGCAGTTTATGAAAAAAGTGAATCTTTGGATATTAGGCATAAACAAAGTCCCTCAGCAACATCTTGTGTTTTAGGATAGAATTCTTGTTCAGTCTTGAATTATATGTATTCAACCTCTGCAGTTCCTAGTCCTTGCTGTTTAATTCCCAAGTAGTGTCTTCCCAGCTGCTTCTCTCAGTCCTTATTCTCTCCCACACTTTGTATTTGGTTTTCTAAAAAGCTGACAGGGAAGAGCTATTAATTTGCTTTTTTTTCTTGTTTTGGGAGGCACCTTAGTTTTTCAAATGTCTTTCCTCTTATGATATTGAGTGTCAGAGTTGGTTTATTTGCTTTCAGGTTGAAAGTTGTGTGTTTAGAACAAGGATATGTTACTTTGAAATCTTAGCTTTATGGCAAAGATATTACACCATAATAGCTCACAGGCAAACCAAACTGTTAATAACAATGCAGAGAATGCAAGACTAAAAGGTGAACTTCTTTCTTTCCTTTTGGATATAGCAGTGTCACATCCTCACCGCAGGTCAACAGATCTTGAGAGGCGGTGAGGCCACTGTTGCTGCCTGCCTGGTCACTGCCCGTGGGTTTGTATGTCCCTGTCTCCTTCCCTGGCTGGCAGCTGCCATCACTGAGTGCTGTAGCCCAAGGGTGTTAGTACCGGGTGCAGAGCATGGCAGGACAGGCTGTGGTACTGTTACAGCTACACTCACAGGGCAGAAAGCTTCTTGAAACCTGGCATCCGATCACTTGCTTGAACTCTTCTGCTCACAATCTGCTTTGTGCTAGACATGGGAGTAGGAAGTTTGCTGGCTTTTGAAATGATAAGCTATGTGCCCTGTTGGCTTGCCAGGACGTGCTCTATTTGTTTTGTTTCCAGACATGTTTTAGAGCATTTTTTTGTTCAGCCTGAGATTGTATTCACAGCAGCTGCTTTGAGGGTTGTTTGCATTCAGCTGTCTGCTGTTAATGTTTGATGCAGTGTTTGCAAAACAGTGATTCCTTCCAAACTAAGTGCTCCTTATTAAATAAACAAAATAACCACAAGCACACAGGTCTGGCTATGTGTTTTTGTGTTGCACTGTTTCATCCCATACCTGCTTCCAGAGAGCATATTCTGAAATAACATGAGTCTCTCTGTTAAGTGGAGTTTCCTTGCTCTTCTTTATGGTATGGTAGTTACACCAGAGAAGTGGGAGATAAGTTCTCTTGAGAGTTTTGGTTGGGTTCTTTGTGTTTAATTCTACTCAATAAGGTTATCAGTACCTTTAAAAAACCAAGCAAAACACACAGTGTCTAGTGCTGTCATATGTATGTTTGCATTAATGCATGCATTAGATAATCTTCCTCTGCACCATCCTCTTTATGTCTCTTGTTTTAGAACATAGGATTTTGGGGAAGTCCAGCAATTAGCACAAATAGTGCAACATATCCCAGCTCTGTTTTGTAGAGTTCTTTTAACCAGGAATGGGAAAAAGAGGGGGAAAACAAAAAAAACCTGCGTTCTTTCCTAACAAAGCTGTAACCATGAAAGACATCTCTTGGTGCAGCCTGAAGTAAGCAACTACGTACAAGTCTGTCTTACAGCAAGCTCGTATGGTGAGTTCAGAATGTAGCTTTTCAATCAGGTCTATCTTTGATACTGTAATTGGGAAATGTTCTTAACCTAGAAAGTGTGATGTACGAGCGCCACATCTTATGGGAAGCAAATAAAGGAAATATTAACAAGCTACTTTAGATCTCGTAGGGCATTGGTGCTTAGCAAAGGTACTTCCTGCTGTGAACTGTTCAGTATCCCTTTACTCCAGGCAAAGCGTATGAAGTACAGGCTTTAGAAGGATCTGGTATAAGCAGAAATCTTGGCTTAATGTCCCGATGTAGTTGCAGATTTTTTCAATGACTCTTGTGATGTCAGTGTACTTGAGGCTTTCTTTGCACAATGTTATCAGGAACTGACTGAGCTGCTGTGTAGTGTGTATTGGAAGGCATTCAATAGGCTAGGCAAACCCAGACAAGGAAACATGACCTTTTCACACCTCCCTAGAGTTTGTTAATGAAAGAGTGGTGAAGGAGAAATAGTACATCATTTTTATTTGATATAATGACACTCTTTAAAAAACAAATGTAGCATGAAGGGTGCTTATTTTATCATTGTTTAACTTTTTGGATTATTCTAGCTTTTAAAAGGCTTCTCTTATATATCTAACCTCATATTCTTTTCTCTTTTAGTATAAATCCTTTTAAATCATGTTAGAAGAATCATTCTTCCCAAGCTGATTATATGAAGGATTTTGAAGATCTGAAAAAGTAAGAAACTTTCAGTAGTACAAATAGAAATTATTCTAAGGCTTTGAGCATCCTATGTGTTTAGCAGAAAAATAGTTGAAATACTGTAGCAGATGTATACATTAATATTAGTAATCTGCTCTTATAAATAAATAAAATATCCACGAAAAATATCTCATGCCTTGAAGCCTACCAAATTCTAGACTCTGGTCTTTGAGATTGAATTCTAAAGCAGTCTGTTAGAGGTACCTGTCTGGGTTTCAGTCTGTGGCAAAAAGAGTGGATGTTCTTGTAATGATTTGAATCAACAACTTTTATGGTGTACAGGCTTGATTCTAGGTACTTATTTTTTTGCAGAGCTTAGTATCCCATATTAGGCTTTGCCTCAAGAGCTAACAGGGCTTTTCTCCTGTTCTTTTTCAGAACATCTGTGTGCTTATTTTATTTATTCTGGTGTCATCCTGCAGTTTTTGAGGATTTTGTAATTAACTCTTGCTAACTGATTAGGAAAATGTAGGGAGGTAAGTGAGGCTTTTTTAATTAACTACTAGGGAGTTATTTAAAAGAATAAGATGCACAGCTTGACCTGTTGAACTGAGTACAAAGCTAACTTGCATTTGGCCTAATTTTAACAGATTGGCCTTCTGTTTGCACCTTGATCTCTAACCTGTGATATCAAGTATTGTTCTTTAGATTAGCCCATTTTTTGACTATTAGAAATAATTACAACAAATAACCATCAGTGACTGCTGATTATATTCCACTCTGTAAGATAGGAATAAAAATATGTGGATATAAAAATTAGGGATCTAATGTAAAACTTGATTTCATCCATCTGTCTTGTCAGTTTACCAAAGATCTTGCAAGTGCTTACAAAAGAAAGAATAAGAGTGGTTTTCAAAATAGGGTACTTTAAGAGCAAAAGGAGTTTAAGATACATACTCTTCAGTAATTAAACTGGCTAGTCCATGGATGTCCGATGTAGGTGGTGTGTTGCAGTAATCTCTTGCCAAAATATGTTTTCTAGAAGCGCAGCTACAGGTTTTGCCAGTTTGAAATATTCTTGTTTTAAGTCTTTGAATTTATAGGCTAAAAGAAAAGCTTCAGTGCTGAAGGTGGTCTCCTAAAGAAGGCTGAATTGTTTAAAGTCTGATGTTAACACATTGTGCCAGGTTTATGTGCCTTTTACCTTTCTAGGAGAGCATGAAATAGATTTCAAAACCCTCATTTTATTATCCTGGCCTATATTTGGTGAAAGGATGCTTTATATCCCCATGAAATACAGAGAACTTGTGGCAAGATAACTAGAGGACATAACTGGAGGTGATGCGAGGAGAAACAGAAAATGGCAAATAGCAAGAAAAGTAGCAAGCTGCTAATGCCAAATGAGCTCATATGAGTTGTGGGGAACAGTCTTCTGTGTCAGTTCAGTCTTGGTGAAACATATACTGAATTAGCAGCATTCCCTTACACTTAATATTGTGATATGTCTGATTTATTTCAGTCCCCCCATAAACATGGAAGAAAACGTACTTCACATGGACTGCCTTTTTAAACTTGGAGGAGCGCATTCAAAACACATTTTCTTCTTCAGCTTGGAAGAGCCATTTGGGCAGCAATATGAGCATTCAGCAGGGAAAGATTAGTCTGAGATACAGTACTCCTCCAAAAGGTAAGAATTGTAACTAGCTCCCATTCCTTCTTAGAGCATGTACTTTTGTCTGTAGTCGACAGACAAGTTCATAATACTTGTGTTTGAGAATTAGTGGTCTGAACATGCTATGCTCAGCTCACCAGAGGAGAACGAATGCTTGCCTACAAATCTTTTGAGTTACCTAGGGAGTGCAAAGCATCCCGTGAGGAATAACCCTGTGTATATTTAGCAGATCCAAAAATATTGTTTATATGTTGGAGAGAGGGAAGAAAGCTCATTTTTGGTGACTCCTACACTGGTGTGTGTGCAGTGTCAGTATTTTTTCAACACGGCTCCTGAAGTATTAAGGAAAGGTGTTCTGTAACAGCTGAAAAATGTTCCTGTTTAGCTCTTAGTGTCTGACTGTGGCCAAAACAAAAAGCAGTGGCTTTTCCTAGTTGCTCACTACCTTCCCCTGGAGTGAGACCTGAGTCCCAGCATGAAAATGGAAGAAAGTTCAGGAGAGAATGGGACAAAAAGAATCCTTCATGATTTGGAATAGATGAATGGGCTGTTCTCAGTAGGTAAATTCTGAGAAGTCAGCCAAGTTCAACCATCTTTCTTAAGTCTTCTTGCATGTCTAACAAATTTCCTCAGGGAAAAAGAGAGAAAGCAGGGGGACACCCTTGCTTCAAAGAGCTATTTTTATACTTTTTGACAGTATTGCTAAATGGTAAAGTAGTGAAGACTTAGTGATGTAATAATATAGTTTTGCAGTCTGTGATGTTGCTTAATTGATTTTTCACTTGGCTGCAGATGACTGCACCAGGGATGATTGTAGAGAGAAGCTATAGCTGCAGTTTTGCCAACAGATGCAGAAAGAATGAGACACCTTCTGACTGTCATTGTTGCCTTCAGCAAGGAGAAAAAGTAGGTTTCTATTAAGATTTTCTTCAGCTAATTCTGTTAGAGATGTTAATTACATAGGTAAGTGTAACCCAGTTCAGAAGTGTGACCCTGCAAATTATATAGATAATGCTTGAATATAATGTTTTAAGATAATGTCTATTTAATGTTTCTGGATCTCCTTAATACTTCTAGGTAGTCCTAAAGTTTCTTATGCATCTCCCAGGCTTTGGAGTATGGCAGTCATGAGGGACCTGTCTATGTTCTTAAAAAAAAATTGCTTGAGAGTTAAGTCTGATCTTAATCCAATCGTAATTTCCCTTTGCTGTTTTAAAGGGCAGCTTGCAGCATTTGGTTGGATTTTGTGGTCTCTTAATCTAGACATACTGAAAGTACTCAGGCAAAAAATAGTATCTGAAACTAATCTTTGAAAGTTTTGATGCATGTCAGATACCTTTCTAATTCTAAAGATTCCTTTAGCAAGTGTCACCAGAAGGAAAAATGGAAGTTGGCTGCATTAAAAGAACTTTCAAGTGCACAGAACTATTTTGTATAGTCTCTAGTTCTTAGTACTTGAAGCGGAACTAAAACAGCTTGGAAAAATTCTGGGAGTAATATTCTGTTAAAGAGAAGGCAAACTTCTATCACAAGTGTCTGATCTTGGAAAAGAGGTAGTTTTCAATGTATTGCTCTTCCTCTTCTGGAGGTGAGCTGGGCCAACTTGAATATGGAGATCTTAACCACTCAAATACACAGAATTCATTCTTCTTGAGGAGGGCTGTCTAGAGAACTGGACATCTATACTGTGGCTCCTTTAAATTCCTTATTGCTGCTTTGATATTCTAACTTTAATGTCTCTCTTTCTCTGTTCCAAAATGTTTTATGCCACATTTGTTATTGGTATTACTTTCCTATGTATTCAATCAATTTGAGACTTATAGGAAATGTAGATCATATATTCTGCTTTCACACATCTTTTAATAACAGAATCAACAAAATTATTTAAGCTGAGACAGTTGCTTTTCTTTGTATTGAATCCTGGTGCTGTAAATGCAATATTTAAGTCTATTAAGTTTAACTTCCCTCTTGCACTGTAATCATGCTTCATTATTCTATCAAAAGAAACTTTAGCTTGTTTGAGAGATGTCACTTAAAATAGTCTCCTGTCAGAACTACAGTTTAAATTCCTTTCAACCCATTAAATTTTTAAACGGCGATTCATTGCACTTCTGGGTAACAGAATTTCACCTAGTTAAAATGAGACAGCTTTGAAATAGTTCACTGAATTAATTTCTAATAATTTATAATACATGGAGTGATTAAATCTGTCCTGGATTGCCACTTAAATGCCATAAAATGCATGCAACAAACTGTCACGTGATAATTAATGGTAGGAAGGTATATGGCAATTGCTTAATTAAAACGTCACTGCTTTGCACTGATTCAATGTGAATGAATCAAAATCCTTCTTAGTTTTTATCTGTATTTGTTTCAGAACTTTTTACTGTGAATTTATGGACTTTGCATCTTGTATCAAGAGCGCAATAGTAAAAGGGCAGTTTCTCCTGGAGGAGGAGTAACTGCCTTGTTCTCCTGTTAGGTAAAAAATATTCTGAAACTAAGAAAAGAGAAATCTGTACTAATCCTGTATTTCAGGTGTAGGTGTTTGTGAAAGTCTTTGTATGGAAGTGAGAATCTTTAGCTCAGTTTTAGCTTTAGATCATGGACAACCAATAATGTTTTGACAGTGGGAAGGGAAAATTACAACTTTTCATTTATATTTCAGGTGAAGTTCATATAGTGGTGCTAAATCAAAACTAACCTCTGCAGCTACAGGAAGGCTGTAGCAATGCTGAACTGAAGGCTCATAAATCTCACTCTGTTATATTCCAAGGACTAGACTATATTTTTCTATCTTTTTGTAAATATGTGAACACAAGCTTGATAAAGCCAGCTCTCTTTTCTGTAGTGCATAGTAACATGCCTGTGGAGGATCCACTGCCTCTTGTAGTAGCTTTTGGGAATGTATTTGTTGGTTGTGAGCAGCAGAAGTGTGCTGGGGTTTCACACAAGGCAGCTGATCTGGTAGATGACTGCCTAGTGCAGGAGCTGTGAGAAGCGGTGCGTGCCTCTGGGCATTAGATGTGTGGGTTTCAAATGTGGGTAAGCACTTGGATTGGGTGCAGTTAAACTCAGTAAGTGACTATGCAAAGACCAGAAAGAATATAATTGAAGGTATTTTTTCCCCACTGAAATACAACTTCAAGCATCTTTAAAATGTGATAAAAATAAGCTTGGGTACATGCCACATAAATAATCTGTAGATAAATGATAGGCACTAGAAATGTAAAGTTTGTGTATAAAATGCTAGTGTGTGTATTCATGGGCGTGTGCGTAAGTAGAGTGCGTGGATTCTTCAGAACTAGGCATGTTGTAAGGACATATACACAAGTCCCCTAATGGGCAATTGCTCTCTCACAGGTTAGGGTTGCGAAGTGAACATTTGATCATCTGTTAATGCTGTTCAGTATTTAAGTTTTAATAGCACTGTACATAAAATCTATCTAAGTTAGTGATATCTGTCAGTCCATTAAGCAGGATGCAACTCTTGGTTTAACAGAGTTCAGTAATACAATGGTGTATAAACTTATTTTAATTAAAATTTAAAATCTAGAACATCTCTTAAAGGCAAACCCAGCCACATTCGTTAATTATAGACTTGGAATATCTGAATATCTGTGCCATTTTGATCTTAAGAGCTACTCTACAGAAAATTCTTGGATCCCTTTGTGAAAAGGGAGTAGTGAGATTCTTGTGGGCTGCTATCTGTGCTCTTGATGTCTTTTGAAGAATTGCTTACCACTTTTGTTCCTTTAGACTAAGCCTTGTTGAACAAACCGATCCTTCAACTGAAGTTGAAGACACAATGTGTCGTGTGGATATAAAGCCATGTACAAGCATTGCAATGCAGACCTTAAGTAAGCCTCCAACTCTTTTACTGCCAAGCAGGATTCCTTTCTGAGGCCAGTCAACCCTTCCTGAGGTTAAACCTTCATTTGGGTGATAGACTGTCAGGGGCTCTTCTTTCAGTACTATTTCAGGTTTGTATTTCAAAGTAATTCATTCTGTTTTGATGATTGACTGGATCACTTGCCACAGCACATTTACTTATAAATGTAGAACAAAACATAACAGATACTACATGAACTACAATCAAGTAGATGGGTGGGATGTGGAAAAATCTGAACTTGCAAATATTTGGCAGTGATCAAATAATAGTTGAAAGGCTGGAACTCAGCCATGCTATTTTCAGAGCAAACTTTCTGTGAAAAGAATAGGAGAGTAGGGGAGTATACTATTCTTTATTTAAAAATGAAATAGTTGTAACATTATAAAAGCGTAAGAATATAAAGCTCATCTTTTATCTCCTCAGTCTGAAATCAGATTCAACTACTGTCCTTGCATCTGTTTGAAGTTGGTATGGGTTGGGGTGAACACCTGGCTATTTTAGAAAGGCTTTTTTTCCTCCCCTGTTGTGAACTTTTCCCATTCTACAAAGCTTTCTTTTTTAGTTACCAAGTTGGTTGCAATTCTTTTGAGTTACTAAAGCTCATTGAAAACCAAAAGGGCAGCAAAAACGGTGAGGGCGGTTCAGGTTTTAAATATTCATATTCTTGGGTGCATAGGATTAGAATACGATGCTTTGTTTTAAATTAAAATGCTGCTTTAATGATCTAAATATGGAAGTTGGCAAAAAATATTGTGCTATTTAATTAGATTTTTTTATCAAATGGTAGTGTAAAACTGACCGCGTGTACAGTCCTGACAGCTGTCGGTGTTAGTGCTGAGTCTTCCTTGGAAGGAATACTAGGCACAATCTCTGTCAAAACTAGTGACCTATGTTGTGGTCAAGGATTGAATCCTTGCTTAGAACCAACTTCAGATGGCATCTAATATGTTTTGTCATGACAAAATCACTCAATCTGGCTTTAGTTTTCATACTGATTGTACTTAATTGGTCAGTTTGTTTTAATTTGGCTGTGCAGGCAACAATATCAGGGAGAGTTTTGCTTTGTAGTGCACTTGTGTGAAGATGAGGAACGCTGCAGGCCAGCGTGCTCTGTTGTACAGGAAGGTTATACTTGCAGCTCAGTGGTTGTACATCTTTTAAAGTAGGGCACTAGGAATGATAAAGGGAAAAGCATCTGTAGCTGTTGGTGTGTGGTATCACTGCTTTGTCTGCAATGCTCGTTTCTGCACCTGTTTTCAGATAGATAACTGGCATTTCTTAAACCTGGTGGGTTTAGATCCTCAGTTAAGTGTCCTGTGCAGACAAAAGGAGACTTTACTGTTTGTTTTAACAGTACACAATACAAAAAAACCCAAAAATTCCAAACAGGACTGTCAGACGCAAAGGATAGTTTTCCACTTCTAGTGCCTGCCAAAGGATTTGGACTTCTGGGATATTCTTGACATCAACCTGCAAAATGGCCACTGCTTGGAGGGACACCTGGCCTTTTGCCAACATCAGGTGAGAGTGACAAAGCTCTGTAACTGTTTGGTTTAATAACTAAATCGTTTCTAATTAAAACCTTCACAATGCTGACAACATTACATCTACTCTAGCTGGAGAACTTCATTTGAATAATTTCACATTGATTTGATTTGCAAGGCAAGCTGACTGTTGCTTCGAGTGTATTTTTAAGGCTTTTCAAGGAGTGCAGGCTTTTTTCCGTGGTAGGAGTTACAGTGATAACCAAATATGATGGTTAAATTTGTAATTAGCCATCCCCGTGTTTTGTAGACATATATATTAAAAAAAAGTTAGTGTGCTTCCCTTGTGAAATGGAAGTGGATGTTTTTCCTTCTTATTAAGCATGCAGTGCTTTGGGGTTATCTGGTCAGTAGCTGTGAGATGACAATGTCTACACTGAAAGGTGTTAACGGAACTATAGAAGATGATTAGAGGAATTGTATGGATTTTTCAAAGCTCTTCCTCTTGGTATGAGTTGATTAAAGAATACGGGTTGATTGTTTCAAGTTTATAAAGAGGAGGTAACTTTTCTCTGTGCTCATTGTAGATAGAATTATAAGTAATGGGTTTAATTTGTAATAAAAATTTGTTACACTAGATTTAGGCAAAAATGTGTGGCTGCATTGCCTGGACAGGAACAAGAACTGGTGAGACACCCATCAGTGGTAAAATGGGTATATGTGATTCTGCATCAGACAGTAGGACAGGGCATCTTTTCACTTTAATGATGTTTTGCAGCACAGTATCAGCTGGAAGAGTGTGTTAGCTTTGCAGCAGGCCCTTGCCTGAAACCCAATTCAAGTATGCAGGGTACTGAAAAGCAGTAGGATATTGGACTCTATTTTGCATTGAAGTGAGAAGTTAGAGGTTAGCTTCCCTATCTGAGGACATGCAACAATCAGAAGTTTATAGCAAACTGAGTTTGAGAATACAGTAATATGAAAGAGATGGCAATTATCCTTTCACTGATGGAAGGGGGGGAATTGATGGTTAGATGTGAGATGTGGGGAGGGTGAGCAGATAGAGGAACTAGAGCTGTCTTACAGTATTTGTTGTATTTTGTAACAGCTCTTCATGTTAAACTGGTACAGCACCAACGGGAGCTTAACGAAGATGACGCTGACACCACTGGCAGCAGTGGAAGGTCTGTAACCATATGTGCATTGCACCTTCTGCTGCACTCTGGCCTGAGAGAACTTGTGAAAAAAGTGAAGTTAACTGTTAAAACAAATGTTCATGAATGTCAATTTTGTACCTTTGTAATTTCAATTTAAAAGCTACTAAACAAAATAAAGTTACCTGTTTTACACGGTTGTCACCATTTTCACTTTGTGGTTGAACTTCGTCTGACTGTTCAAATTAGAATGGACAGGTCTTCTCAGACCTGGCTTTCAGTGCATGTTGGATGGGGTGGCTGGAATGTCTCTAAATTCATGGAGATCCATCTGGGTTTGCATTTTACCTCATAGAGGAAGGTGAAAGGACTGACTTCAGTCTGAACTAGAATTATTGGTGTTACTTGCTCACCTAATAACTAATTGCGATGAAACAGTTTTATGTTCTCTTGAATATTGACTGGGGGGAGATTGGGGTGTTTTGTATTTTTTGTATTTTTAACTGTTTTCACTTCCATCATATCTTGAAGTTATAACAGTGGAAAAACTAAGGTAAATACTGAAATAATTTTACTTAGAAAAGCAATAAGGTAAACGCCTTAATCTACAATTACAAGCCAATCAAATACTAGATGAAAAAAAATAACAGCTATTGTACTGAAATATCAAGCATGCTTGGATGTAATACATGCAAAATAAATAGTAGATGCTCTGCAAAAATACTTAATTTCAAGGTTAAATTATTACCTATAGACTGAACATAAAGAAACAATGCCAGCAACACTGGTCTTGAACCCTTACGTGGATTTTCCACCTTCTGAAAGAGGCAATTACTTTCACAAGGACAATAGTTTAAATGCATATGAAGCACATGTGTAGTTACTGAAAGTAACTTTTGTGATGTGTTAAATACATCATAGGTATTCTGTGCAACCATAATAGGCACAGTACTTTTCCAGGAAGGAGTAAGTTTTTTAAATTATTGCAGTGACTAAAAATGTAAAGTAGTTTTTGGTTTATATTTTTCTGGTGTGTATTGACAGTTGCTTTTCATAATTGTAGGGGGAAATTTTTACTGATAGTGAGTAGCAAAGAACTAATGTGTGCTTATCAATATATCAGAGTAGCTAAATCTTTTTCTTCTTGCCAAACAGGCTGTTCAATGCTTTCACTGTGGATTGTGTAGTGGAGCACTTTGCTGTCCAGAAGCTTACACAGTGACTTCAGTATTGTGTTTTTCAGATAGTGCTTGCTCGATTTGCTCTATCATAACTCATGCTGTCAGATGAGTTTTCATTATTGAATTTGTTCATTCCTATGAATTAAATGAATTCATAAATTTAATTTTGCCAAGTAACAATACCAACTATAGATCTTAATTGAGCAAAATTTCCCAGCAGTGCAAACTGTGGAAAATAGTCCCCTGCTTGAGAACTGAGTGATATCTTTCTGCAAGACCTGCCAACCTATTTTTATCTTGCAGCTTTTTTCATTCCCTTAATGCATTAGCTAAAACCATTAGGAACCTGCTGTCAGCCCAAGAATAAATAATACTATTATTATTTTTCAAGACTCCCTCTAATATCTGTTGTAAAAACTAAGTATGACTTGTGTGGTAAGCAATAGTGTAATGATAGTGCCCTCTTTGGATAGCTAACTAGTCCTTAAAATGGTCGCAGCCCACATAACTCCTACCTATGCATTTATTTGGCTATTGATACTACAGTATCTGAGGGCTGCACACACCTGTAAATTACCCTGCTGCTGTCCATGTGAAACAGGAGATTGCATAGGCTTTCCCAGGGGAACCTGGAAGCTTGTTTCAGAGCCTGGAATTGAACTAATTCTCTTGAGCCTCCCAGTAGGTCCTTAATCACAAAATCATTCCCCACTTCCCCCCAGAGGGATTAAATGTAATAACTTGTATCATTTAAGGGTTTTTCATTTTTAACACTTGAGGTTGAGGTTTTGAGGTGAACTTTGCTAAAGAGTTCTGTCACGGTGTAAAACCTCTTTGCAAAGGTGGGGAGGGGGAAGTTACAGTGCTGCTCTGGCATATGCAGGGATTGATCAGGTCCTTCTGGCCCCTCAGGGGGCTCCAGTTGTGAGTGGGGAGCTGGCACCTTGTGCACACAAACCCTCATCCCTCTGTGTCGTGGAGAAGGTGATTAAATGCTGTAAAGAATAAAGAATGAAAGAGGAATGGAACTGCACCGAAAAAGAGAAATGAGGCATGTAAAAATGTGAAAAGGGGTGATATGTTGCTGTTTTAGGAGTCAACTTCACATGTGAAGGGGAAATTTAAGGGATCTAACCAAGGCAAAACCAGTTTACACCTGCATTTTGGATACAACTGGGGCATTTCTGTGGGTGTCTACTTTCCAAGAGAATTAGGCTTAAGTTAGTAGCCTTACTGGTATGAAATCAGAGACAAATAAAACCCAAAAGTTCTGAATTCAGCATGCCTGTGCACAAAAGAAATCATGTCTGAAACTTCACTCATTTAAATATATAGAAAAAACCCAAATGAAACTGAATCAACCAACCCTAAACAAACAAAAACCAAACCCTGAAACACAAAATCCCAAGCATTGTAGAACATTAACAACTAAATGAATTGTGAACTTTGAATTTATTTTCCTGAGGAGTCTTTTGAGTTTAGATACTTCTTTTATTGACTCTTAGAAGGGGTCTTAAACTTTGTTACAGACAAATAAAAATGTTCATTTCTGCTTTGATAAGGTATGCTCGATTTTAAACTGGTTAAATAGGCCAGTGGACCTTAACAAATGTTCCCAATACTGGGGAGCGTGCAAGGACAGTGTGATGGCGTGCAGCACCATACAGGTGGGTAAAGGAACAAGCAAACAACCTCAAACATGTAAGTCTTACTGCACTTTGGAAGAGCTGATACCCCTTCCCTTAGGGAAGCGCCGGTGGGGTGTAGGAGAGCCCGTTGCTCTGTCTGTCACCCCACTGCAGCAGTGTCCCAGCACGGGTGGGGTGCGTCTCCTAAGGGTGGGAGCACACAGACAGACACCCAGAGCTAGGCTGCTGGCGGGAAAAGTGAGACGGGGGACTGAATTCCTGCTTAGCTGCTCTTTTAAATCCCCTGTTAGTTTCTGGAGGCGCCTCTTCCCCTCAGAGGTTGCTGCCAGCTGTGCCCAGAGGGTAGGGCTGGAGAAGGCTGAAATTGTACCAGTACTCTGCTTCCTCGTCTTCAAAACTTTGTATTACACCTGAGGATGGGAATAAATAGGAAACGTGTCTGGTGTCCGAGGCCTGCAGGAGGAGTCTTGTGGACACCAAGCTGCTCTCAATGCAGCCTTTGATCAAGCTGCTGTTTATTTCCCAAACTGCTTAGTTGTGCAGTAGTCACTTGAGGCCTACGTCGTGTTTTATAAAGAAAATGTATCAGATGAGATTTTAACCAGAATCCTGCTCCAATGATCAAGTAGAAAAAGGAAAGATAACTTTCATCTGTAGTTAAGGCTGACATATGGCCCAGAGTGCTTGAATTATTGAATGCTTTTCATATCACCAGTACTACCATTGATTTAGATGTCCTCAGGGCTCGTGTGGTAATATATTTTAAAGGCGGTGTATTTTTCACCTTGCGCTCTTACATCTTTAGCTGGATTTACTTTTCTGACAGCAAACTCGGACTTAAGAATTTTTCAGACTAACACCAGCACTATTCTGACCTGCTTTTGAACTTAAAGGTTCTGTCTGGAGTAAATGAAAACACTGCTGTTGAGCTGTAGTCCTTCAGCAGAGGCCTAGCTAAGTTTGAGCAACCAAGGCAAGAGAAAGTGACTTCCTCATTTTAAATGTGTGTTTTGGGGCACATAACTTTTTTCTTTTCAGTGTACCAACATCATAGCTGTGTTTCAGTCTTGACACCTTCCCTCGTGCCACACGCCGAAGGCAGCAGGGCCAGGAGGCTGGCAGTTCTGCTCTGCCTCACTGGCCAGAGCTGCTGAGGGGGAAAATGGCGCTCACTGCCAGTTCTGCACCAGGAGCCTGGGAGCTGAACACAAGCCATGGAGGGCAAAGAAGCATCTGAGGCTTTCTCCTGCCTGAAGAGATCAAAGTGCTGCAGAGTCCAGTAGCTGCTGCAGCCCAACTAAGGAGGAGAAAACAGTGCCATGGCCAAAAGGAACGTGGTGTGCTCTCTACCCATGGCAGACCAGGGAGGAAGGTGCTCTGCTCGCTTTGCTTGTGTTTTCCTTCATCCTGTTGCTTCACCAGCTGGCAGCTAGTGATGGAGAGGTGCAGGATCGTGCCAGGGCAGGCAGCTCCACCCGACTGGGCTGCATGCTGCTGCAGTGTGTCAAGCAGAGGGCCGTGCTGCAGGTAAGAGCTTTTTCATGTTACTTTTGTCTAAATTAATCTATAAACTACAAAAGTAGGCTTCAATTAATGCACTTTCTTTTGTGCGTATTCTTAAAAAACTGAGTGTAAAACCTGGGCACAGAGGGCTTGGCTGTTTCTGTGCCTTGCAGTGCCCAGATGTCATGTGAATCCTGGGTGGGCTGTGGGGAAACCTGTCTGCTCATTCCCCCTCGGGCGCTCAGGTAACCTCTGGGATGGAGAAAGGAAAGTTATTTGTTTATGTAGGTGATTTCTAGTGTTCTCCAAATGCAGAGCATTAGCAGGAAGGCTGGGGATTATGTACCTGACTGTGGTACGGTGGCAGTAAACTTTGGTCTTTGCAACACTTGCGTTGAAAAATACAAATATTGGATCGCTTGTTAAATGCTGAGTGAGTGCTGTTGCTTTAGTGCCTGTGTGCGTGAGAATGGAAGCTTGATAATTAACTATTTGAATGGTTTTAGGTACAATTCCTTTAAGCCTTTTCTAATTCTGTAGTCTTTCTCAAACTGTTTTTTCATGGTTACCTGTGATACTTAAGGTTGGGCATACACAAATATTTTCATATGTTTTTAGTTGGCTTTTTTTTGTTCTAATGAGTTTTGCTAAAGATAACAGTGCTGTGTAGGTACCAGGCAAGATGATGTTTCCTTTGTGGTAAGTTATTTCTGTGGTGCTTGGTTTTTGTTGGGCTGTGGGCTGTGTGAGCCTAAGGCCCCTATCCTTTCTTTTGTGCTCATTTGTGTGTTGTAAACTTTCTGATGATCTTTGTAAAAGTACGTATTTTATTTTCTATTTTCCTCTTTGGTACTTTTGGGGATGTAAGTGGAACATGTACAGGGCAGAAAATTTCTATTCTCAGGTCTGTTAGGAATGAAATGATGGACAATACACCTTCAACTCAGACGTGTCCTAATGCCCGAATGCTTTTGTGCTGCATCCATAAAGCTTTGTGAGGATTCCCTAGGTATGAAAAGCAAACAGAAGCATAATTGGATCGCTTTACTGTATATTGCTTTATTTTCAGTAGCCATTTCCTAGGCAGTTGGGTGTAAACCAGCTGTGGAATCATCTCGTCACATCTGTGTGGGTCTTCTCTCTGACTTTTGGAGGGACAAGTGCAATTTCTGTGAACTAATTAGATGTGCTGAAGCAGGACATAAAATGCAAATAGGCTGAATGGAAGTAGAAACTCTTGGAAATGTATCTGCTGCCTCTGGTGAGCTACACTGAAATTGCAATAGCAGGTAACTTGTTCCTCCTGGAAGCTGTGAGGTTTCAATCCTCTTCATCTTTTGCTGTAAGCATTTAGACTCTTGGGTTAAATCTTACTGAAATTTCTGCTGCTGACAACTGGAAAGTCAGATGCAGAAACAGGCTGTGGGCAGGATGCATTAGTTTGTCAAGCCAAGCACAGCCTGTGCACTGTAGATCGAGCACTTCTAAGTGATAGAAACCCTTTTTCTGGCAAAACTTTCCAACAGCGAAGCAGCAAGGTAGTAAATAACAAAGAATTTGTTTCTGTCTGACTCAGTTGGCTGAGTGGACTCAATCAGGAAACACAGCCACGGGCAAGAGCTGGCTCTTGCTGCACATCTGGGTACAAAGAAAGCAAGTTGTTTCAGATGGGAGATCATGCTTTGGAGATGCAGATGGAAGACTTAGTGCTGCAGAGAAAGACAGAAATACAATCCTTGCATGGCTTATTTTTCTTTTGGTTCCATTAGCAGAAGGCAGAACAGTTTTACTAGGGCTGGTTTTGGAGAAAAAATATACTAGAATTGCCTGGTTTGAGTCCCTATTTTATGGAGTGTTTGGAGATACATTGGGAGCATATTAGAGACCACAGAAATGAGCCATAGCTGTAAAACAAGCCTCGTGCTGTTAAATTTTAAGAGATTGATTTTTCTCACAAAGATGATCGAATGTGGTATGAGTGTTGAGGTACCTCAGCAGAGGAGACCCATCGAGTAACTGGGAAGCTTTTTACCCTTGCCGACAAGGGTGTAATGTTCCTCAAGTTCCAGGGTTTACCCATTGAATCAACAACTCTTTTTGTTTGGTGTGTGTTTGTTTGTTGGGGTTTTTTTTGTTGATTTGGTTTTTTTTCCTCTTTTTTTCTTCTGTCTTTGCTGAAACCATTGCTGATACCTTGGTTTCTCTCATGCATTTCCTACCATTTAGAGTTAATTGTTTTAGAGAAGTCATCTGGGTGAATGGGCAGAGCAGATAATCTAAGGACCCTGGGATGCTGGCCGAGGTGGTTATTAATTACTCCTGTGGTTGGTTAGCAATCACATCTACTGCCTCCTTCCTATCGGGGTTGTCACACCTCTCCTGAGCTTGCCTTTGTTTAGTCCAGCGCTGAGCCTTTCCTTCAAAGTGATGCCACATGCCTTGAGCCCTGAAGCCCTGACATAAGGGGTGAGGGAAGGGAAAAATAATCCTTTCTACACCAAACTCTGCTCTGTCGCTTTTGAAGTTGTTCACCCAAAAATGTACCTCTCTGGCTGACCTGCTCGCAGGGGCCCCACAGGGTAGCAGCTTTGTGGGAAGGGGCTGTGAGGGTGGGAAAAGCTGTGACTTTAAGGGGAGTGGGAGATGTGAGTGGCTCCTCGGGACAAATGGAAAGCTTGAGTGTTCATGTCGCAAGTTCTTGATGGGCATTCCCAGGCTGGAGCAGCACCTGTGTGAGCTCGGCTTTACTTCAGGGGTCTGAGAAATCCCAGAGATGAGGAGTTGCCTCATCTGCTGCTGCTGGGGACAGAAACCTGCAGGACACCCAGAGCCCCCCCCGTATCCTCCGGCAGCTGCCCGTGCGAGCGCTGGCTGCGCGGATGCGGCCGTGGGGAAGGGAAGTCCCCTTGCAGCTGGGCAGAGGGGCGAGCCCCGCTCCTCTGCCTCCTTCCCGGCGCCGCAGGCCTCCCCCCCAGGCCCGGCCCCGGGCGGGCGGAGGTTTGCGGGGCTAATCCCGGGCCGCGGCCGGACCCTCGGCGGGGAGCGCGGCGGCGCGGCCGGCTCCGGCCGCCAGGGGGCAGCGGCGCACCG
>WTSP01026547.1:0-10772 GCA_025331215.1 Actenoides lindsayi
TATCAACACCCTCCAGCTCCCAGTGCTGCAGCATGAGGGCTGGATGGGGAAAAGCAGCTCAGCCAGACCCACTACAACACTTCTGTCGGCTTTCACCAGAAGGAGCTGATCTGCAGCTCTGAGACCATCAGTCTGTACAAAGTAAGGTTTTAAGATTCTTTCAGGCCTTATATGTAGGATACGAGGAAAATACTCCTATTACATTATTTAGGCTCTTCATTTGGCTAGTCAATCTGCCTACACTCCTGCAGTATTCATGGAAACAGGATCATCTAGAGATAGTCTGAATCAAGTTCTTAATCACTCATTCAGATCATCTCTGTCTTCCACTCTGGCTATAAAGCAAATCTGTAAAAACTACTTGGCTAACTTAAAAGCAAACACCTAGACAGTAGAACTACTTTCCAAAACGTCCACCCAAGATTTTCTCTATAAAGGGCAACCAGCGTCTCAAGTGATCTATCTGAATACAGACAAAGAAAGATGGTGTATAAGTATACGTTCAGATAACCACACAAAACACAGCAGGAATATTGAAGAACAAAAGAACTCATAAAATGTATGTATATGAGGATAAATTTGCTTTACTATTACAAATTTAAACACATCCTGAACATCTCGTATTTGATGTCCTGATAAATTGGGAGGACATGGAAATGAAAAGCAGCATAACTGCAACAATTAAGTAATGCTTTATTATTTACTTCCAGAAATGCAATCCCAACTGTACTAAATGAATCAATATGATTCCTGATATAATTAAACCACCAAAATCAGCACATTCCGTCCCGATTCCATGGTCTCAAATGCTCCTCCAGCATGAAAAAGATCACACTGCCATTCTAATTGGCCTCCAAAAAACAAAGCAAAACAAAACATACCACCAAGTAAAATCTTGCTAAGAATGTGCCGAATTGCTAGGAAATATTTTATCATATATGAGAAAAAGAGTGGGGAAAACCAAATGAGGAAGTTCAAGTAGAACATACTTATCTTTGACTACTCAGAGCAGCAAAACACAGAATTCATGGCTTGAATAAATAATTCAGAAGTTACTGATAACAAATATAATTCATTAAAACACACAATTATAAATGTAAGTTTCAAGCTATAATTTGAATTCTTGGCTACAACTGTTAGTCCTACATGGCAAGAATGGAGGTGGTAGATGAATGATCGGTTCATTTAGTCTTTCTGTAAGATGTTCTTTACATTCAAGTCTTACTGCGGGGCAAGGAACCAAACAGACATGGGAGGAATCCCGATTGCTGATGCGACGGAGCAGATACATACCAAACTACAAAGATCATTATGGATTGGATGGTGATTGCCTGCCGAGACTGATGTCACTTACGTGTTGCATTATGAATAGTACTCTGATCAGGAAAAGGGATGGCAATTTGTTGAATTACTTTTATTGAGAAATGACATCAAGACTGCTATTTAAAACTATAAATTCTGATTGCTTCTCAACTATTATTTCTGTTCCTATCTCAAGAGCAACGACTAACACACAAGGGTCATGAAATGCAGTAAGCGAGAGCCAGATTTATTTCTTTTTCTTAATTATGTTTTAAAAAGACAAACCCTGGATGTCAGAGCCCATTCCCCCAGGCCTAAACTTTTGTTTTGTTTTGTTTTTTAATCAAATCTTCAATTAATGTTTCAGACTGGGTAGTATCTCCTCTGTTCCTCTCCAGGTTCCTTGTCACATAGATGACAGCCTGTATTCTTCAGTATGCACTCAACTTTGAATGTTGAACTTGACAGGCTTCAGCCACCTTCTGTCCTGTGTTAAAACCTCAAAGGGGGTAGATGTAAAACATCACTGGGAAAAAGGGGGGTGAGACAATAATTCTAATATTTTCTCACTTTAGTCCTTTAGTGCAGTGTTAAGCACATTTCCCGAAGAGAACAACATTTAAAGCACAAAACAAGAAGCTGCCTTGAGACAAGCTCTAGACTACTCATTGAAATATTACATGACAATAGCTCTTGCAATTGGATACAAACATATCCTTAACATCTCATCCAGTATCTCATGAGCAAAAAGCATCCAGCCTGCACTTACCTAGTTTCTTGGAAATCTCTAATTCTATAATGAAAGTGGGAAAAACACAGTCCATTTCTTCTTATGACATGAAGAGGAACTTAAAGGAAAGATGATATCGATCTCTGATATCGATCTCTGCAATTTGGAGCTGAATAATGACTATAGAAAAAGGCTGTCAAGAATATAACATAAAGATAGTTTGTTTCCTGTATTTATATGGACTCTTAACTATTAATTAGCTATTTAAATTTAAAGAGTTCTCATGTAGTTAAGTTTCCTGATACAACTAAACTAGAAATATACTGATAGCAAGCACTGATTCTATTAAAAAATAAAACAAAAATTGCCTTTCATTGATTCTTGTATCAAAAAAATAGTGTGGCCAACAGGACTAGCTATGTGATCATCGCCCTGTACTCAGCATTGGTGAGACTGCACCTTGAATACTGTGCTTAGATTTGGGCTTCTCATTACAAGAAAGGCATTGAGGTGCTGGACCGTGTCCAAAGAAGGGCAACAAAGTTGGTGAAGGGTCTAGAGGACAAGTCTTCTGAAAAGCAGCTGAGGGAACTGGGATTGTTTAGCCTGGAGAAAAGGCAGCTCAGGGGAGACATTCTTGCTCTCCACAACTACCTGAAAGGAAGTTTTAGGGAGGGGAGGGGTAGGGAGGGGCCAGTCTCTTCTCACAAGCAACAAGTGATACAACAAGAGGAGACAGTCACAAGTTTCACAAGGCAAAGTTTAGATCAGATATTAGGAAAAATTTCTTCAAACGGTTTATCAAGCCTAGGAACAGGGAAGTGGTAGTCACCAACCCAGAGGTACTTAAAAGACATGTAGACATGGCACTTAGGGACATAGATTAATAGTAGGCTTGGCACTGTTAGGTTTATAGTTGGACTCAATCTTCAAGGAAATGATTCTGTGACGAGAACTCTGTAACAACTTCTTTATGCCATCATGCAGGTCACAATGTTTGTACAGACAATGATAAAATACTGAAGGACCAGACAGCAATAATAATAAAAAAAGACAAAGTAGTTACTTTGCCTAAAAGGAAGTTATCAATTTTGAAGCTAATTCAAATTTATCGTTATAAATTTACAGTCTACACATTTTCTTATATACAAGAGCTTCAAAAGTTACCTAATATGGAGAGAGCATATTACTCTGCAGTGAGATAAGTGTTAAATGATAAACTGCTTCAGTGCTGACACGATACATAAATATGCACTATCCATCAATCCATAAATCTGAAAAGAGCTAATGTAAAAGCTGTGAATAAGAGCTTTAGGAATGGTCCTTTTACTTCTCCAGTGATTAATATTGTGCTATGCCACATGAACATAAACATGTCTGTCTCTGCAGATATACAATGCAATGCAGATTGTAATTCTACTTATAGAATACCAAGTGATAAATTTTCACTGATATGAACAGGGATGCTTACACAAAAGACTCACATGAATGTTAACAAGGGTCACTTTTCTGTAACTCTGACCAGACATATCTTTGGGAAGCGATAACTGAAGTAGTTGCTACCAACAATATAAAGATTCTTCACCTTCTCTTCAGCTACCAAATCAGTTAATTATTATCAATAGTTCATAATGAATATGAATATGCAGTTATGGAATACTGTTACCAACCTACTGGCCATAGAAAGAAAACTCTGTAACTTGTTCTGAAAATTCTAGGTTGGTATTAACACCAGTTATACTCAAAACAATGCCTCATTTACTCCCCCCGCCTTACCTTTCTCCCAGGTGCTTGCACCAGATCCTCCATTGTAACCAAAAAGTAAATAGAGGAGAGAAAAATAAATCTACTTTTGTCATCTTCTGGTTCTGAGTTATGTTGTTTGTCCCTAGTAGCTAAGGCCTTTAAGCATATTAATCATGCTTGTTCAAATTCACTGCTTAGTACGAGGCTTTGACAAGCAGTGTGGACAAGGCAAAGGCAGTGGATATTGTATATCTGAACTTTTTCAAGGTCTTTCACACATCTGGCTTCCCTCAGTGATCTGTTTAATGTCTTCATTAACAACCTTCACAGAGGGCATTTGAAGCAAGCGTGGATGACCACAAACTAGGGGGAATGGTTAATACATTGTCAGGCAGGGCTGCTACTGAGAGGAACCAAGGGATGCTGAAAAAATGTGATGACAAAAACCTTAATGTTTAACAAAAGCAAATGTAATTTTTCATCTAGAAAGTAGTAAACTCCGTGCAACAATATAGTTGGGGACTGACTGGGAAGTAGCTTTGCAGAAAAGAAGCTGGGCGTCCTTGTGGATGCTAAATCCAACAGAGAATCACAGAATTGTTTAGGTTAGAAGAGAACTTTCAGGTGATTGAGTCCAACCATTCCCCCAGCACTGCCAGGTCACCACTAAACCACATCGCTCAGCACCACATCTCCACAGCTTTGAAACCCCTACAGTGGTGAGGACTCCACCACTGCCCGGAGCAGCCTGGGCCAGGCCTTGGCAAACCTTGCAGGAACACGAGTGAGAAACCCTCACAGCAAGGAAAGCCAACTACATTCCAGGCTGTTAGTAAGAGTGTAGCTAGCAGGTCCAGGGAAGGTTTCCCCTCCCATTCTATTTGCCACTTGTGAGACCGCATCTGGAGTACTATGTCCAGTTTTGGGGTTTGCATTACAAGACATTCTGGAGTGAGTTCAGTGGAGGGCCATCATGATGGTCATGGAGACAACTACCTAGTAGGAAGATGCAAAGACGACAGAGATGAAGTCTTCTTGGAGTTCAAACAACAGGACAAGAGGTACAAAGCTACAGACACAAGCTGGAACAGTGGAAATCTCTTTCTTCTCCCCCCTCAACTTTTTAAATAAGAGTGGTCAATTACTGGCATAGTCACACAAAGAGGTGATGGAATCTCCATTCTTGAAAATGTTCAAAACTGAGCTGAACAATTTTTCTGAGCAACCTGATCTGATCAGATCTGCTCTGAGCAAGGGGTTAGAACAGATGGAGGTCCCTTCTAATTTAAAATGTGTTACAAATCTCAAATTCTGTATAAATATTCTTGTAATTGACTCTACACACATTGAAACTCTTCACAGAATCCCAACCATAAGTATCACTGCTGGCTCCTCTGCTTAAGTACCTTGTGTTTTCAAACTGTAAGTTTTATCCACTTCTGAGGGAGAGCAGACAATTGAAAACCAGGCAATAAACTCTCCCAAGGACTACCAGGTCTCTAACTTCAAACTGGGGTAATTCCTAAACGAAACCCAGGTCCTACAGACTTAAATAAATTCTACACCCTGTAAAATTAAATTTCATTTCTAACAACTCTACTACCACACCTCTCTACAGCCTCCTGAATGGTTTGGATTCCCCCCCATTTCAAAGCCTAACAAAATTAATGCAAAATTATATAGAAGTCCAGTGATCCCCTTTATAAGGAAGACACTGAGTCTGAATCTAAGGAATGACCTGATGTGAGCTGTGAATATCTGAACCACAATGAAGGAATTTTATAGTAACAAAGAAAGTGTAAATTTAGCAGAAAGTAAGGGATTGTTGCCAGAGAAACAGAGATAAGCAAGGATGGCGTTACTATAGCAACTGGGTGACATCAGAGTTTTCCTATTCAGTGCACTGGGTGATAATGAAGTGGTAAAATAGCAGTTTCTCTATCTGCCTACTCCCCAGAGATGGGCAGAACCTCAAGTGTGATTGTTTCACACTTAAGACATGTCTAATTAGGAGGTTTACAGGTTTCTTGACATCCCTGTGTTAGATCCTCTAATATCTAGCTCTTGTGTGGGAGTCCAAGGAGAGGCACACTCACTCCAAAACAAAAGAACAGCTCTTTCTCTGTCCCTCGGGAGTGAAACATTCTAAAAGAGAACAAGGACAGCCAAGGAAAAGATGGGAATATGGTCCATCGTACAGCACTGTGCCTCTCAGGCACCATCAGGCCACAGCTGATCAGCCAGCTGCACAATGAAATTTAGTACAGCATAAAATAAATTAGGTTATATCTCCTGCCAAATTAATGCTTATTTTTAAGCTTCTGCATTTTCCAAGGATAACTGTGTCTCGCTGGACCACCTTATAACAGAGTGTAGAGTGCTTTAAAGATGGTTACTTGAAACTTACTTTTTTAACCTTGAAAAACATATACGTTTGATGAATAAGATAGCTTCTGTATTGGAGGGTAGGGGAGTAAATGGAAAAGAATGAGTGATAATACAAATAGAGAAGGAACAAGAAAAAACTTCATAAAAACCTACAGAAAAAAAGGTATAGAAAAACAAGCAGTATTTCCCATTCAAATTATAAACACATCCTCAACTAGGGGCTTATATTAGTTTTGTCTGTACCAAAAACTGAAGAAGTTGTGGTTTCATAGCTGTTGCAAAGATATCCACAATGTGACATAACATTTGCTCTACAAAAGGGCCTATTATATCTTCAATAAAGGCCCAAACCTTCAATTCACCTAAGCCTGGAATTTCATTCCTATTTATTAAGCATAAAACAATTATCAAGGTCTGGATTTAACACAGTGATAAATTGAGAGCTTTGTTAAATGTTTAATTGAGTGTGCAAATATATATACTGCAGTACCACTCTACCTGAATTAGCTTTAAATTGGGTTGCTTAGACATTAGTAGCAAACCAGCTACAGGATCTGTCAACTCAGTGAAAGATGCAAAATGTACCAAGAAGGTGAATAAATACTCAAATAACTCCCAGTGAGTTTCTGGATGCAATACTTATAGATGGACAAATAGATAAGATATACACACCCACAAGCTAGCCAGCCTGGACAGACCTACATTACACTGTGGTTCTAGCAATGTGTCCACCATAGATATACAAATAAGACAAGCATGAAAAATTTCTATGTTGACTGGATGAACAGAAGAGAAAGTCTCATACAAGCGAAGCAAAGTTCTTGGTAAAGCAAGGACAAGATAAAGGTTTCCTATTGCTGACACTGTTCTCTATTATTTAGATTGTGATAATATCTGGCATTATCTAAACTTCTGAATTTTTTAATATATTTGTTTTATATGAAGTTGTATAAATGCAGCTGAACTTGCATAATTTCTTGGTATTTGCAACAGCCAAGATGGGAGAAGGAATGATACAGGAGGAAAAGTATCTGACAAGTTTTGACTTTTGATCTTTGATCTCACAGTTTTCTGTCTGTTGAGGAAGTAATTATCTGCAGCCAGAACTGAATTTCATTCTTGATACAAAGGTGACAGTCCCAGTAGATGTGACATGAATATCTAATGCAAAGTCCATCTATCAAGATATTGCCTTGTGGCAGAAAGACTATCTTGGGGCAAGACCCTCCTTGGTTCTGACTACTCTGCGATGAGAGTATTTTGCCATTTCAACTATGTAATAAAGGCAGAATTATTATCTCCCATATAAAACCACAAACAAGGGCAAAAGGGCTTTGCAATATACGAAGTTTGAAGCATCACAACCAAGGCAGTTTCAGTTCAGACAACTCATCCCAAATTCTCTCCTCAACATGCTTGTGTGTTTAAAACCAGAAAATAACAAGTGACCTTTAAGGAACACAAAAGGAAGTGGTATTTGTGCAGTCTCATTATTTAAAATACAGTTTGGGAAGACAAAGAAATAGCTTAAGAGATATAAATATTACTCAACACTAGGACTGGCCATAAACCAATTATAACTGCAAACTATTTTTCAAGCACTCATCTGTTAGCATCAACAAATCAGTGTGCTAATAGATATAGACATATATATCTGCAGTAGATGTATTGAGATACATTTCTTGAGCTGCATTCTTAGCATTTCAGTTCTGGGACGGATGGGTTTGGATTGCTCATACTGCAGTTTCTAAGGGCAAGAGCAAGAAGACATCTTCAATATTCTATGCCTGCTTTTGTAGGATACAGTAACCACTTAATCATGTCACAAGTGTTTAGTAATCACTTACAGTATTTTTTATAATCTTTCTTTTCCCCCTTTTTAAGCATTCTTTGCTGTTAACGTGGAGTCACCTCACTGCCAAACAGCTGGCTCCTGCCAGCACACACAAGCAAGGAACAATGCAGGCACTGATGTTTTAAGGCCATGCTAAATTATTAGCCCTTACACTAATGAATTCTGCATGGTGTGACTTTCCAGACAGCAGCAATTTCAGATACAAAGAAAAAGTATTACAAAACAAACCATATAAATCAATACTGCAAAGCTTAATCAGGTTAATTTTTAGAAAAATCAAATTAGCTCTTTTAATGTCACTTTATAGCAGAAAACTTTTTCCAGGATATCACAGAAGTACCCTGAATAGAAGCTTAGATGTACACAAGAGCTGGGTGCAAATTTTCTAGATCACTGAAGTCCCTTCAAGCAAGAAAATCATAAATGCAGCTGTCTCCAGGATAGCAGTCTTTTCTCTCACTTCACTTTGTTTGTAAAGTAACATCTGATGAACAATGTATCTAAACACACTTTCTTTGCACAAAACACAGCTAAAATGCAAGATGTTTTGTCTTGAGAAACAAAGTAAGGACTTACATATGATAGCTCTGTCTTTTCTTCCCCCAACTCCAGAGGCAGTGGAAATATTGCACTGCTGTTACCACCTTACACAAAAGAGCCCAATTAGTACAATCAAGTCACTGATTTCAGTAGCTAAAACATACATAGTATACACAACTATTTCTATGGACAACTATGCTGAAGATGATTTCCATGTAATCTGTCACACGTTTTAGATGAAGCAATTTACTAGCTTGTGAAAAGATGAAAATGAGTAGGGGAAAAGGTTTTCTCCAGGACAGAGCAGCAAAGAAGAAAGGGGACAATTAGAGGAAGATTACATAAACATAACTCCTCTAGAATAGCATTTCTCCTCAAGATGATGTTTTCACAGAGTTCTGAATAACCACTATTACACTAGTTGCTCTGCAAAGTAGTTATTACTACAAAAAATACAGTAGAAATTATGGTCTATTATAAATTCCTTTCAGTTAAATCAACAGGCTTTGGGTCAGGGCCCTATAGAGCTTCTTTACTTTGTGAAACAGGTGACAATTGAGCAACTCAGAAAAAATGAAGCCTGGCATTCCCCACCTGCAAACCATCTGTATCTCATTATCACAACACAAATGAGAATCATTATCAAGAGAGACTGAAGCAACAGAACCTGACTCTTACAGTACACTTTGCTCTTTTGGAAATGAATAGACAGGCGAGTTACAATGCGGTATAAATGAATTTGATTCAGTTACTTCTAATATCTGACATCAGCTGCATAAGTGGTATTTGCCTTGTGCCACAGCATCTTGAATTTTTCATTGAAGTAATACACTATACAGGCTGTCTGAAAACAGAAGTTTCAAAAAACAAGTACCAAGTGAATGGTATCATGATTCCAACAGTAATGTGCACCAAAATGAGAATTCTTGTTTTCTACATTAAAAACAAACAAACCAACAAAAACCACCACGACTTGAACAGATGGTAAATGAGATCTATTTCACACAAGGTACGATTCACTCTGTGCACACTAAAACACTGCCCTTTGACTGACGAAAAGCAGTAAAGTCAAAACAGCTATTTTGTTTACAGAGTAACTACAGGTATAGCATTGCTTTTATAATTTCTTAAAAGAGTTCAAATATATATAAATACATTCAAATATGACCTATAAGGAAACATAGACACTTTCTCAATAGAATCACACAAAAATGCTCAATAACATTTTGACATACTCAATCCTGTTTTTTTCTGCATAGATATGAAAAAACTCTCCACTGGTTATCTCAACAACAACAACAACAATCACTCTATATTATTTCTCTCGCACTCAACACACATATTGCAATATTTCCTTTCTAATAAAAGGAAATATTCTTTTCTGATGAGAAGCTCATTTAATTTTTATTGGCTTCTCTAGAATTAGCAAGTACTTGGAACTTAATCCTTATTCCAATTTTTCTAATGAGGTGCCTAGTCCTTCAAGGAACAAAGAAGTTGACTCAGCTGGAATGAATAAAGATATTTCTAGTAACTTGATTCATGCCAATTTATACAAAGATCTTGCTTGAAAGTCAGAAGAGTACATATTTTGCATTTTCCTTACATCAGAACTGAACTGCACTTTCTAAAAAGGTGCAAGAAAATAAAATGTAGAAAGGAAATACTCATTAAATGATAGTCATGTTTAATAAAAACTTACACTCACCTTTCTCTTTCATCACGAAAAATCAGACTAGAACACCCTGCACAGTTCTGGAAAATATTCTGCCAGGAAATCACACTACAGACAATCCAGAGAAAGGCACAGATTTGTAAAAAAAAAAAGTATGTAAATTGAATTAGCTAGAATCCAGCTACAAATAAAGTTTTAAGGAATATAAAAATGAGAATATTCAAATTGTGACTTCTGAAGTAATTTCTGTTTTCAGGACCATTACCAGTGTGATCATAGGTAAATCACAGGAAAAAGAATTTAGTGCAGTTTGCTGGAATGGGATAAATCAAGAGGGGCAGGGTGGGAAAAAGTTAGCCTCACAAATCCTCCCATCCTTGAAACCAACAAAATTTAGAGGATTTGTAGAGAGATCAAATCAATAGACAACATATAGTAACATTATGCAATTATTCACCAGTAGAACTGAATAGAAAAATTCTATAATAAAAAATAGAAATTCTATAATAAAAAATAGAAAAAGCTGGGCCCTTTAT
>WTSP01026547.1:10872-88697 GCA_025331215.1 Actenoides lindsayi
ATAGAAAAAGCTGCGCCCTTTATATTTCTAGTTTCAAATTTGACACCTGTATTTTTTTTTTTTCCAAGAAAGTCACATAATATATATTTTCATTGTAAAGGACTTAATACCCTTAAGATATTTGATTTTTCTGTAAACCTTTGTTACTGCAAATACTTGACATAAGATAAAGATGAAATAACAATGTTTTTCTTGTGGCTAAAGCAATGGACCTGGACTTGTTAGGATGCCGATTACCATTTCAAAGCTTTGACTGAGCTGCACTTGTGTATACATAATCATCAATGCCTGCATTTCAATGCCATGCCTATGAGGCTTCAGAAATTACTGTTTAAGAAGACAGATCAATCATGCTATCTTTCTAAGCATGCTTCCCAGAAGACTATCCTTAATCAGCAGCCTGGCTCACAGCTTCTCTTTTTATGACCATGTGACACGCAACATAAAACAAAAAATTGAGATACCTATGTCAGAGATACTGTAAAGCAAAGAAAACAAGAGAAAATGAAGTTCCAGTATCACATCCTTCCCACTGACACTCCACTTTTTGGACAAGTCCTAAGGAACCTCTGTAGTCACAGGCAGGGAGGCTCTCATTTTTTAATCACCAAAGTCCTGCAGTAAGACTTCTTAAACTTGAACAGGTGCTATACTGAAATAGTGAGAAGAGCCACCGTAACTCATCTTGCTTTATTTGTGGAATATGTTCTTGTCTTTCATGTGATTCTTTCTGACTTGGAAAGACATCATCCTCTTGTGACTGACCACAACAGCCTGCAGCTATAATCGTTATGAATCCATTTGCCATCATGATTTCCTTGGTTTGTAGTAACTGATAATGGACAGTTTTATTAGCAATGTTCCCACCATTTGACTGCTACTGATAGGATACTAATGAAGTACAATAAAATGTGACATACAAATGGAGCTGGTAGGCACCAAAACACCAACGCATACAAGTATGATATTTTGTACATATATAGTTCTTACAAACACAGCTGTACCAAATATATTCTCTGCAATTTAAGAATTACAAGTGAAGAGAGTCAGGTAAACTTACCAACTTTTCAGGTTATCAGTGTATCAATCAGTTCAGGCTGACTATGGAATTTCTGAGTTAGTGTGTGCAATCATTACATGAACAGCCAGCTATTTGGAAATCTATAATGATATCCAGATACCAAAGGCAAATCCTGAAATTTATCAGTTCTGTAGTCCAAAAATAAATGGAGCAGAGTGATGTGCAACCCAGTAGTAACCATGAAAGCCCTTCACATGAGGTGTAGATACAACAGTTAAGCCAAACAGAATTATGTACGGAGTCAAAGAGGTAGTCCAATTATCTTGAGTATTTTGCTTTCTCCACACTGTTATGTGACCTATGATCATCATCAGGATTGATGTCCCAGTATTGTCAATATTACCAAGAATGAAAATGGATTAAAAGGTAAAGATGATATTCAGATTGATTTTAATTATTATAAAACAAAACAACCACAAACACACACACACACACACACCCCCAAAAAAACCCAACAAAACCAACAGAAAAAAAAATCTGGGCTAGTTTGCATTATTTAAAACATGCACTATATTAGAGCATATTGGAATACAGGGGGTACTGTGGCCCCACAGTAACCTGGGGGCTGTTTTTCTTCCCAGATCAATTAAAAAAAATAAAATACAAAAACCAAATACACATATGAATATTATAGTTCTGTTCTTCCTCTCTTCTTACTCCTTCCCCTCTTCCTTGTCTACATGAGCAACGAAGACACAAGGATCTGGGTATTTAGGAAAGCCACCAAACTGGTTCACCAGTTGTTCAGCAATCCTCATTTTTTATAAAACTGCTTGATCTGGAACAAAAAGCTTCTTGTCTAGTATAAAACATTCTATTCTAAAGTGTATTTCTACAGGAAGACACAATTACTTCACAGAAGCAACAAAAAAAAACCCCTATTGTCTGCATTAATAGTCTTCTTTCCGCTTCAGGGGGGTGGGTGGGTAAATAAAAATCATCATTTGATTCCTGTCTTTCCCACTGGGAAAACAAAGCACACTCAGTGAAGGTCATTTTTCACCTTCTCCTTTGGTTTACCACACAATTAATCAAAATGTGAAGTCTGATTTAGTTCTGGGCTCCTTATGGCCTTATTATTAAAATAGAACTAAAACATTTAATAGACTTCCGATATGAAATTTATACAGTTCTTGAATTCCATGAGGCAGGGCCATGTACTGTGCTTAATAAAGCACCAGTCAAACCTCTGACCTCATCACAAATTCACTGAAGTGAATTCAGTAGAAGCCGAGAACGACAACAGGCAAATTTGCATTTAATTCAGAAAGAAAAAATAATTCTGTTTTTCTGTTATAAAGTATGTTCTTAATATATCTTCACTTCTTTCCTAGTTTAAATACTTTTAATCTTCAATGCTTTGAGCAGGAAATTTTTGTCAAATGACCTTTTAAGGCTTTTTTTCTTTCCAAAAGGCAATTTTTGACTAGATTCCTATGAATCAAATCCATATAAATTAAACTTCCAGTAAAAGGATGGTTGAATCTGTCCCTGAAGTAAGACATTCTGGCAGTTAAATCTGTCCTTTGCAATCAGCAGTACACAGTAAAGGGAATGTGAAGAGGAAGGAAAACAGCTGCATATACTTGCAGGAGACAGGTAAGTAATGAGTGAATCTGAACGCCAGATCTTCTCAGTCCATCTTGCACTTCTTTTGGAGGAATAACAAAGCAATGAGAAAAGCTTTTGAAAGCAAAGACAAGACTTTTACCTAATAAGTGATTTTGGTACACACCTGAACTGTGATATAAAATGGCGTGTAGCAGTGAAACCATAAGAGAACCTTCTTCATTCATACAGTAAGCCCCCTGATTGCAAGATTCCTGCTATATAGCCTACACCAAGCATGGAGCACCCAGAAGCTTTCTTAGGCTGGGTTAGGTAGCCTAAGGAGAACCAGTTCAGAAATCTAACAGGCAGTTGATCAAGTCCTACTGAAATCACTGGTATGTCTTAGTGTATTAACAGATCTCACTTTATAGACACACTTACAGAAATATGGCCCAAGTGTTAAAGAACCTACCACTATGATACTGATTTTGTCACAAGTTACAAAAAGTTCTTTTTCTCGGTTGACTGATGCTACTGAATCTCAGGTTCAAAATACCTGATGTAAATTGAGCAATCTCACTCCAGTATGATTAATTAGGAAAGTAATCTGGTAGCTAGAGCACAATTCTAAAACTTGAGAAATCATCCTGGAATAACCTTGGGAAAGTTAGTTATCTGTTTTGCTCTCTGTAAAATGGAGATGACAGTATTTCATTCCATATAGGGGTATTATGCACCTAAATAGAGAAGTGAAGACCCTTATGCAGCAAGTGTAGGCCACACAAGTGCCACATCTAGAACACAAATATTATTCAAGTTCACTTGAAAAGTCACATAGTCAAAGGCTGTAAGGCATTGTTCTTGATGAGAAGTTAAATACTACGCATCAGACCATATGCCAATGCTTATAAGCAGTTTTTAATCTCTTCTAAAAAGATGAATTGTTCATCAGGATAGAAACATTCAACCCAAAGATGAACTAACATTCTAAACCAAAAAAACAGCTAACATTTCAGCAAGACTTATTTTTCATTAGCATAGCAACAAAGGGTAACACTCCACTGAATGCAATGTCTTTGTTTGTTTGCATAGGTTTTCTTGAGCCTGTTAAATTGTAAGGCTGCACATAGGGTATTCAGGATTCTTTATTAAAAGTTAGCTGAAGTTAAGCACAAAACTCATTCAGAATTGCTTTTTTTTCCCTAGTTCTTAATAGATGCTTTGCATAGAATATTTTTTTTTCTTACTAGATTGCGTTACTCTTCTTCACAATAAACTAAAAAAAGAAAAAAAAATTGGTCTTAGATTTATAAACTATATCAAGAAATTAGGACCAGTAGGTGTACAATCTACCTCTGAAAAGCAGGAAGTTTTATTGACTAGGTACCTTTTTTCTACTGTTTTTCTTTTCAAAAATACCAGAGCTGTTTATATAATCATAAAACATTTCCTTATAACAACATCCACTATAACCTCACCTAGATACAAAAGAATGTATTTTTGAACCTGTCCTTTATGGTCATTTTCTCCAGAAACCAGTATTGTTCAGAGATCTTTCCCAGCACCTAATAGTTCCTCATATGGATAAAAAAAACCTCACCTCACTGGAACTCTGAACTTTCAGGTGCTTAACTCTTCACAGATGGGCATATATCTGAAACAGAGCTGCCTTTTATTGTAGAGCATCAGAAGCAAGCATTTGTCTCTCAATTTCATCCTAAATTTTGTTACATTAAAGAAAAGGAAAAAAGAAAAGTCATGAAGACTACAACAGTGGTTATGGTACATAACTTCCATTATAATATAATGCAGTCATAGCCATAAAACGTTAAGACACATTGATGATTTATGGAACAACCAGGAGCCTCTTTTTGGATACATGGTATAAAAGTGATGCAAGAAATCTGAATCTGCTAGGACAGAATAGAAAGCACTTCTATAAATGCTAACAAATAATGTAAAAGGTTTTACATTTAAGGAAGTAATCTGCATGGCTATACTTCATCCATATTTTACAAAGTTCTCCAGTTCTTCCAGGCATATCTTTAATTAGTGGCATATTTGCAAAATTCTGATAAATATAACTTCTTTAACAACACTTATTTTCTATAGGTTAACAACCATTGACAACTAAGATCAAAATTAATTTTAACAACTTTTAAGCAACTGTATAGCTTGCTCACACATATTGAGTGAATGGCTTCTGCATCTTTCACTGCTGCTGATCCCAACATTAACCACTGCAGAAAACTGGGATTAGGACCACCTCTAGGACTTGGTGTGATAATTCATGCAGTCAGCTACTTGACTTTCATACATAATTGCATAGATTTCACCCAGCCCATCCTCATTGTGAACTGCTTACAAAATATTTTCCTGGACATTTCCAGTGACTTTTACCACAAAACGTGCATACCCAGAGCAATCAAAGAACAAACCTGACTCTGAGCATGCCTCCAGGTATGGCTGTAATTAAACAAAAGGTGCAGCAGCAAGACATATATTACACATAATAATACTATCAAGGCACCTCAGGTTTGAACCAGGGTTTGGGGTTTTTTAAACCAAATTAGTACAGAATAAATAAAGAGTTCATAAAGAGATGGATGTGAAAGGGAACAGAGTATGATATCAAGATAAATTATATGTTTGGTTTTCTTTCAAAAGCACTTGGAAGTAGATTGTACTGCTACATGTAAATACAGCACAACGGAAAACTTTATTTCTACAAACATTTATCAGATACCAGGTGAGCTACATATGACTCATAAATTACATCAGAAATTTAGTTCTGCGAGTAAACCTACAAATCCTGCTGTGTACTTTAGAAAATTCTTTTTGAGAAAGAGCACATACGATATCACAGCCTACTCTCTGAAATGAAACTCAAACCAGCTAAACCCAAACATGTTAGCAAATTATATACTATGTTTTAACAATTCAAAATTGTGCAATTGTATCTGTACGAACTTTTGGACTGTAATTCCGTACTGGCATGTTTTTCTTTTGATGACAAGGTTTTGACTGAGACCTCTTATAGCAAAGAGCATTTCCTTCAAGTTTAGATGGTATTCAAATCAAATAATATTTTGAAGGAGTGAGGAAAGCAGAAGAAATAAATTAATTTTTGTAGAAACAGATGGAGAAAATGTAGAACATTGTTATATTTCATGAAACTGCTGTCTATATAAGAAATGAAGCACAATTTATGATGTATTCATTCTGCCCATCTGCTAAGTAGATCATCAAGACAATGAATTCAGTTCATTTCCTTCCCTCCCCAGCTAAGCAGTGCAATTATGTCTTTAGAACACTTCTAATGATACAACTTTTTCCTTTTATAGACTTTATTCCAAGTATTTTCCCACTGAACAGATCTAAAGGCTTTCTTCCCCTCTCTGTTATTTTGTCTTCTACTCTTACCAACTTCTTTCATATTTCAGACTCATACTCTCTCATATGTACCTGAATGCTTATGGTTTTTTTCCTTTATCTTCAGTCTCTCTTACTTTGAGGTACACCCCTTAAATGACTTTTCTAGCACTGTTCACATTTAGGCAAGTTTGGCAATAGATACAAAGAATAAAAAAGAAAGAAAAGATAGGCACATAGTAAAATAAGTAGCAAGTACTCTGAAAAACAGAAACAAAAACAATCTAAAAATCTACATGGGTATTTGTATTAGTTAAAAAATAGTATTATTGAAAACTTTAAATCTCAGTGTTACTTTTATGAATTTTGCTAAGAAAAAAGAGTGAATATTTTTAACTAGCATGCAGTTAGATGTTTGGTCCTATATAGACATGGGAAATACAAATTCATCCAAAACCAGCAATGAAACTCCTTACTTTTCTTCAAAGAACAACTGCAAAATTTGTTATATATCCCTTCTACACAAGCTTTATTTAAGCTTTAATATTTCTTCCCTGATCCTTCCTTAGATTGTCAATCTGTCCTTCTGCACAGTTCAAAGCAATCTGTAGCTCAACTCTTGTATGTTGTTCAGCTAATGAAGCAACTAACCTGAGGATGCTTCAATGGCTGAACAACATAGTGTGTACCAACAAGCCTAGTAAAGTCTTACTGACAAAAAGAACCAACCTGGTTTGTTTCCATCAGAATATGCTACAATGCAGCTACTTTAAAGTGTTATGATAAGAAAGTAAGAAGATTTTCAAAGACAGTTCAGTAAAAACCTGATGATACTAACTTGGGCTAAAATTAGAAATGTTTCAGTAAAGTGACACAGCAGTTTAATAGCACTTAATGTCTAGGTATACTCACCTTCAACAAACCCACTTCAGAAAGTATAGAGCATTTTGCACTGAGGATGGCTTATTGCTCAAAGTTTATATATTAACATCTAACAGATCCACTTTTCCCAATTGTTCTGTCAAATTATCTCATTCTGAAAAACTGCTTTTCAGTCATCCTTCAATTTTATATTCTTTGTAGTAGGAGTCAAACTATAGTCTAGTTATTCTATACAACCCTTATCTCCTCACTGCTGCCAGTCTTTCATATCCTCAAGATCAAGATTTTTTTCTTACAAGTTTTTGATGTGTCACGGACTACCAATGGGACACATCAATCCCAATCTAAGTTTCCAGTTTGTTGACGTGACTTGATTCCACTCCAACACAGACTAAAAGGATATGTTGACACAGACTGGAATGACTCATGATATTTTGACCGTGTTCTTTTCTCAAAAACTTCTGTATTATTTCTAAAATTATGCTTAGCCTACCATTAGTGTACACTGTTAAGAATATACACCAGGTTCTCAAATCCTCACCACTTTAATCTACTTGTAAATAGTAGGTCAAAAAACTGTAAATTTTTGCCTAAGGTCAGTGGTAGATTCACCTGCCAATCTCAGTAGAAACGAGATGTGGCACTTATAGACAGGAGTTCACCTTGGTAGCATACTGTAAATGTACATTGCAGAGAAACAGGTAATGCAGAGGACAGTAAGGTCTGGTCATTCAGTTTCTAACATTTCTATATTTCAGAAAAGAAACATATTTTTTCGGTCTCTCTCCCTGTGCTATATCTGGCCATGCAAAAGCAGTGCCATTATGTAAGTCTTAGAGACAGCTTTCAAGCATCTTCTTCAAAAACATGATGCTATCAACATTCTTATCTTTTTTACAAGGTTAGCAATGTTGTAACTGTGACAAGTTGTAGTCTAAAGGTGCATGTTATACAAAAAATACAGTTAGAATACCCATCAGACCAAAAATCATACCTGGAAAAACACAAATTAAGAGAGCTATGACAAAACAGAACTAGGAAACTGAATCAAACCCATATAGCATGCTCAATCATTTTCATATTAATTTTTTTTTTCCCCTGGAATCATGCTTGGAAAAATATTTCTCAAGGACTTACATTTTATGTGTTATTTGTTAATAATTACACATATTAGAAACAACTTATTTTATAAAAACTCTTAGAAGACTGTCTATGTCTTGATATTTTTCACCAAGCATGGGTTGTAAGTTAGGCTTATTTTCTTCTCATCCTGTTTTCTATCTAGTTTGTGTATAAAATATATATTATGATTTCAGGGTTCAATACCATTCGGGGCAATTTTTTTCACCTGTTAATGCAATGGAAAACAAAAACATTATGACTATTAAAATTACTAAAAGGCCTATGTTGGGTTTTTTTTCCTTCTTTTCTTTTTTCTTTTCTTAAGGAACAGTGTATTCTTCTGTAAAATACAACATTTTAGTGTGGTTAATGTCAACTGTGAGACATATTAACTCAGAAGTCAAGATATTTTATTGATAATGCCCTTGTAATTTACTAAGGATTTGTCTGACAGGGAACAGTTAGTGCTGTGAACTATTGCACGCTCTTAACAGCACACAAGCCTCTTCGTACCATCTACACACACATTCTCCTAGCACACCCAGGAATGCCTAACCTGCAAGATTCCTTGCTGCAGACTAAAAGTATGTGACAAAGATAGCTGGCAGAGTAACTAGGATGTTGCATTTCATACTCTACTTTAGTGCACTCAAAGTTATCTGTGCTGACAAGCTCCAGCGTTCTGAATAATTTTCATAAGGGATGACCTGAGTAGAGTTGAGAAGAGATACCATGGGAAAATGAATCTGTCACACTTTGGTGGTATAATCCAAAACTGCTTTAGACCTATTTGAAGCACGCTTGCTGACCATAGCAACAAAAGACTCATTCCAAGGAGGCAAGAACTCTGCCCTAGAAAAATAGACCTCTTTCTCAAATTACTTGATCATCCTCACTATATTGCTATCATGGAAGAGAGAGGATTTAGATAATAAACAATAATAAATTATACACATTTCTTCCACAACATATAAACCCTAAGGCTCAGGCATAACAGTTAAGGCAAGAAGCAGGATCTTATCTTCTCTAACACTCCAAGTATAAGGAGCTGGATTACTACTACACCTACATTTTACATAGCCAAGGTGCTAATTTGACTGTTGCTGGGTTCGATTGGTAACATTTCTTGGATTCCCAAGTTCCCTCTAGTAATGTACTTAAAACTATTTTAAATAATCTTTAAAAAAATAGTTCTAATGAAAGTTGAAGATAGAACGGTTAACTATAATGTCATCTTAAGCTGGCTTTATACAGAGTATTACAAGGGTTACGCAGAGCTTTCATCACTAGCAATGATAAATACCAAGCCAAAAGAGAGGCAATCTGGTCCCATCTGCATTTTCTTTCTCCCCTTTTTACTATTGCAGTAGTATTGCTACACATAGAATACTAGGAATAGCTGAACCACAGAGACCTCAGTATCAAAAAACCCAAGAATATATTTCAAAGCTATTAACCTAAGATAGTTAACAATACAGTGTCTGATATTCAAATTCTTGGGCATTGCTCACATTATAGTATCTCTTCTTGACCTGTATGACAATCATTTATCAAAGATATAAGAGAGCTGTAATTAGCAACATCATCACAACCCTATTTTTGGTAGTACAAGTGTAGAGCAAGTAACTTTTGCCAGCACAGTTATGTTAGGCACAAATTATACCTCAGATGCCATAGCTGTGTTCTAGAAGTTTGTTTTGGATACCAAGCCAGACCATTCAGTTTCTCAGTAATCCTGTTTTGGCAGTCACCCTGACATTAAAAGCTTCATCTTTGACAATTCAGACTTCAGCTTTACTGCCAGGCATTAAATAAGCTATTCCATTAAGTCCCTGTAAAAATTCTGCAGGAAAAAAGGTTATAAATGAAAGAGTAGTTGCAATGAAGTGATTCACAAGGTTTACTTCCACAAAAAAAAAAACCAACCCAAAACCAAAACAAAACCCAAAGGAAAAGGAGAAAAGAAAAAGAAAAGAAAAAATAAATCACACAACCCCCCCCTCAACCAACCAACCAACTCACAAAAAAAGCAATACAAACCAAACATAGTGAAAGCACTTTATCTTCTCAAGATAATGTGTTCCATATGGCAAAAACAGTAAGAATGTCTGTTTTCATACATCAAGGAAATGGCTCAACAGAATTCAAGTATGTTGTCACTGACAAGAACAGTTCACATAATTTTTCAGGCAAAGTTTCAATTAATATATGCTAGCCACAAAGCTTCCTAATTGTAATCAATGTGCACCGCATCAATTCAGATCAGATGCATTCTTGGTTCAGCTTTCTAGCTGTTCTGACAGAATGCCTTAAAAGAACTTAAGATAATTATAAATTGTGCTAAATGCCCTGTTCCTCAGTACTTACGTCTGTCTAATCTATACAGTTATTACAAATGTCAGAGTAGCAATGATCACATCAAACTACAAAAATTATGGTCACAAAACCTAGAAAATTCATAATTAAGGTGGATACTTACAATTCATTCTATTCACTCTAGCTACTACACTTTTCAGAGCTTGTCAAATTACTCACTGTCCAAAGACTCAAGGTCCATCACAGGACTCAACAGAAAATAAGAACAACCTCAGTTTGGAGTCCTTACTGTCTGAACTGTATTAAAAATGATCTTAATTAGTAGTTGCTCATGTGACACTAAAATTTGCTTTTCATCAAATTGTTTTTCCGTTTACAGAATCCAACATAGCCTTCTGCAAAAATAACAGTTTTAAATTTTGATTTCATGGAGATGTTAGCTATGACTCTATGCCTACAGTACATCTCAGGCAGTTATTCCACCTTATTATCTGACACCAGCAGTACTGGGTACCCCACTTACTGTTGGGGACTGACCACTGTCCTCAGAATTCTCCAAGGTAAATATTGTTACTCTGAGTTAAAGCAATTTTAAGAAACCTGATTATAATCATCTTTTAAGTGTTTTTCCCATATAGGACTGCCATTTTACATGCAGTTTGATTACAGTTAGGTCTTTCCAAACATATATAAAGCCATTGAAGACTGAAGTATGCAATAAGTTTTGGCCAACATGCAGTGTGCTGCTGTATTTATCTATTTGTGAAATATTAGTTAGACCCTTAGTTGGAGGACAAATTCAAGACTTGAAAAAAAAAAATTAAAAAAATTTGATCTGTGTAATAGCCATTAAAAAATATTTACAGAGAAAAAGCACCTTGACATTTAAAAAAAAAGTTCATTTGCATTGTTCCATCATACTGATTAAAATCAGTTAAAAAATAAAACTTGTATCAGGATTTAAGTTATGTGACAGGATTGCTTGCATCAAAGTGAGAAGAATAAAACAGGCAACAACCAGGTGAGGCTAGAAACTGTAGGCACAGGCCTTGGTTTTGCAATTGTAAATGTCTGGTTTAGCTGGAGAAAGCCTGAAGCCAAAAAAAAAATGATAGGAAAGAATATGTCTTTCATTTGTCAGAATGTTAGGGGCGGGAAAAAAGCTATTGAAGAAGAAGTTCACCTTGTTGATGTGAAAGTGCTGCCTGAGTTTATTGATTACATAGTTAAATACCAGATTGACAGAAGCTATAATAAATTTGAAAAGCAAGATTACTACTTCAAACAGGGCATTCATTCACTGCTTAATAAAATCTTTATGCAAAAACCCACACAAGCCAGCATCTTTGGATTTTGCTGAACTGCAACAGGGAACCTGAAAGAATGGAATCCCACAGTCCCCATTACCTAAAGACAGCTCAGCCAGCAGACAGAAAATTTTTCATCAACAGGGTAATTGAATAACTATTCCTACATCACATGGCAAAACAGAATGCCCAGATCTTGCAAAATAAAAATCTCCTGTGACAAGCTTGCCTTAAAACAAGCTTTCCTGGAGTCAAAAGGTTCACATTTTAAGGTAATTTGGGATTACAGAGTCTAAACCATCTTGCTTTAGCGAAGGCCAAACAGAATTTCCTAACATTGTTGCTAAACCATAGAGGAAAGTAATTTCACCAAAAATTCAAAAGTCACAAGGATTCATCTTTACTGTATTACATATACTACAATTTAAAACTATTTCTGTGAAATTAATAAAAAGTAATTGCAGCTTTACTGTCACTTGGGATCTTTGCACCATAGTTACATCTAGCAGATGCTAGCCATTCTCAGCACGCAACTGAGATCAAGTTGGACTGACTACTCATCACCCTGCAGGAATCAAAAGCTGTATAAAAAATGTAAACTGACTGTACAAATTAAAGCTCATTCTAAACCAAATTATTAGCAAATATGTTAAAAAAAAAATTCTGCTTTCCATAAAAATAATTTTCCCCAGTATGGGAGATAATAATAATACATTTATAGTGATGCAGTATATTCATGCAGTGACTATCAGAGAGAAACATTTCAGACTTGAGGATATCATGCATCACACAAGGTTAAAATATAACATGGTCAGACTGTATAGTTATGCATGTAAAACTGTTGCATTGTCTTATTTAACTACACATACATGCAAGCACATGCATTTATCCCTGTTGAAAAAAAGATCATCTAGAAAACAAATTGGCTAAAGCATAGCTATGTCTGAAATACCTTTTTCAAGTAGGAATCACCATACATCCTAAACACTATACACATTAAATGATCTACATATTAATGTACTTGGACCAGAAAACCACTTGGTACTGAATGGACTGGATTATTGTACTGCACTGTCACAGTGCCTCATATGCAGAAAGCAGTAACATAGTCACCAAGAGAAGATATTGCTGAGTCTTAGCTATACAAGATAACACACAAAGTTACTCAATTTTCATACATTTACTGTTTTAAAAAGAAAAAATTAAGTAGTAAACCAGGATGATTTTCGGAAAGGAAACTCTCTGAAGATTTTGAAACAGATTGAGTTCAACTGCAAGATCAATAGCACTGGATCACTATTGAACAATGTTATCAGGATCACAAGACAAGGATGACACTACCAGTACAGACCCCAGTACAAATGTCTTGGCATAATCTTTATCCCCTCTCATTTCATAAAGTTCCTAGAGGAGGACACAGTAAGCAATAAATGGAAAACTGCACCCACTCAAAAGACTATTTCAGAAAAGAATAACCATAAGGTATGTCAAGCACTGTTTTATTTCACCCCAGCAACATTAGGTCTAGAATAGTTAAAATAATACAAATATTTATCCAGTTTTAGAAACATACATTAAAACAAAGAGACCTTCAATGAAATCTCACAAAGTAAGTAAGCTGCATAGCAAGGAAACAACAAAACATTGAGTAAACTGATCTAAAAAGAGCTCCTAGGTACAAGCTGGCCCCATGGCCTCAAGGATAACAACAAGCCCGTTAACTGAAGTATATACTACCTGTAAGTGCAACAGTTTTGAATTAATGTGGTTTAACTGCAGTAATATTATAAAAATTGGTTCAAATTAACAATATTTCAATAATTTGGAGGTGAAAGGTTCTATATTTATTGTATAAAAAGATATGAAGAATTCAGAGATGAAATCACAAGTCTCTTGTATTTACCTGTAAGGTAGCCAAAGAATTTTATTCATACTATTTAAGTAAAAAGATCTTATCCATCCCAGCTGGCAGGGAGAAAGCCATCAATATTCACAAGTGAAATAATCAATTCCAGCACCTGAATCATTCTAAATGGAGGCTAAGAGGTGACATCTGTTTAGACTAACACTTCAGCAAAGCTTAAAGGTCATTAAGTACACTACTGACAAAGTTTGGAGAAAATATCAAGTTGACGATGTCCAGATAACAAATATAAAAGGATGACTGTACTGAATTAAATCATAAAAATATACTTTCTAGTGTAAACTGAAAAGTATATTCTGTTTCTTTCAAAACTACTCAGCAACTAGATTGCTAAAATACATGGAAAAGCTGAGATTATTATGATGATCTGATTTATGTCTCTGCTAGATAATTCATCTATAACAGCCAAAGAAAAAGAGAACAGTCTTGAAATACTAATTTAAAAGGACATCTTATATGAAAATAAAGGAGGGAAAGTGCATTTCATCTCTGGTTTTCTGTTTGTCCTCATTTTTCTTATTTAAACCTGCCATCTCACAGGTAACAGACATAGCTTTTATTCTTAGAATCAACAGTAACAAGGAAAACAACAGTCCAGTATCATGAGCAAGAGCTTCCCCATCAAAACTATTTTCCATCCAGGGAAGCTGACAGCTAATGGAGGTTTTTGGAAGATCACATAGTTCACGTAGGATACTAACAATTTTCTCTCAAGTCTCCTTGATCAAGGAAATTCAGATCTGAACTCTTACAAAAAGTGATATCCTCAAGCATCCACCAGAATACTAATTCTGCCTGGGGGAAAAGCAATAGAAATCAAAAACTGCAGCTCAAGAATTAATGGCCAGCAGCATCCTACCAAAATGAAGTAATCAAGAAATGCAAGTTAACACAGCTGTGCCATACAGTGAGCAACCTATTGTTTAGCATAGATGTATCAAGTATTTTCAAAGTGTATTCCATTACCTACCTGCTTTCAAAATGACAAATGTTACATTTACCTAGGCTTTTGTCATGCACATGAAGAAAATCAGTCTTAAATACAAAACGAAAGCATGCCTCTACTTTTTCAGTTCAAAAGCAATTTTGTACTTTAATTATATTTTTTACTAATGTGTCTTATTGTATAACAATTAAAAACTTATCCATAGTTAAATCAGAACATGAAACATCAATTATAGTATCCTTTTTCCAGTTATCAAGTATTCCAAACGGCATTTGTGCATATGAAATTTCATCACGAGGAAAAAAAAGTTTTATGGGGGAAAGACTATCAAGATATTAATGAAAATTAAACAGACAACTCATCCATGAATAGAGCATACTTCTATCTTCTCCTCCTTATTTCCTCAAAGACAATGTAGCTATTCAGTACTAAAAGTAACATTTTGAAGTGTTACCAAAAAATGACACTCCAAGTGAACTCTGTGGATACTCTAATTCCCAGGCATGCTTGCCCAACAATGGGGCAGATGAAGACAGGATGTAGTGGCTATACCAACACAGCCTTCAGCTCATTCTTGAAAACCAGTGCTAATATTGGTGCTGTGAGAGTTCATAAAAACAGGTTGTTTATGTAAGGATAAACACTAAGTATCAGTAGCCTGGAACAGAACTAAAGCAAAATCGGCTTAGCTTTGTTACAATTTTGTGAAAATATTTAGTGCATAGTATTCTCAAACTCTTCCATTGCTTTATAAATCGAAACAGATTTATGAAAGGCTCTGCTGGAACATTAGTGAACACGAAATGAACATTACTTTGTGGCTCATTTCTTGATATTAAAATATACCCCATATAGCAAATACTTTCTTTAAATGACCTGTAGAATAATAAGCTATTTTCCAGGTACTGATAAAAAACTGTGGTCTTGCCATTTCAAGTTACTGGTTTCCACAGCAGATCTCCAGGACTTTTTCATTATAGAGCCAATTGCTACAGTTTCTTCCTTATTCCTCCAAACGCAATCACGTTATTTTTTGGAGCTGGAAGTTAATCAATTCATCTTTGAGATGACAAAGAGTTTGGTTGTATTATTTCTGCACTAGTGGAGCTAACCCACTAAACTCAGGCATTTTTATATAGGAGATAGTATTATGTTTTTTGTTTCCAGCAAACTACAATAGAGCTGAGAGTCACATTTTCCCTTCTTTTTTCCTTCCATGGGCAACAGCCTTCCCTTATTACTTCTATCCACTAATGTGTTTCTATGAGGCACTTTGTTTTGCTGACAAGTATGTCCCCTCCCCTAATGAAAAGATGTGCAATCTATTGTTCACTGAAGCCATTTTGTTTCCAACAGTGACTACCTACTTTATGCATGACTAATGAGAATGCAACATTTAAGCTGTACATCTGTATTCTTAGAAACCTCACATTAGCACCATTTTTAATATAACAATAATCCTATTAGCATAATTTCTCTGCTGTTGAATGCTAACATGCTCAAGTAAATTGAAATGGTTTAAATTATAGACTTTTATAGTTCATTAAAACTACTGAAGACATCAAGCTAGTCCATTCTTGATCCAAAATTACAACATACCAGAGTCACCCTTACTATGGTTTGAATACAGTCCTGAGTAATCTGATGTAGTTGTTTCTAATTTCCTCTCTTCTAGTGCCTCGGAGTTTTGAGATCTCCACATTATTCTATCTGTTGCAATAATAAATGTTACATGCATGGCAGTTGATTTTAAAGAACTATATAGACATTTTTGATTTAGTAAGATTTGTTCTAGACCTTCATAACAAGCTTTGGCGATTACAGTCTGAAGCTGTAATAACTGCTTTTGAAAACAGTTACGCTGATGAAGAACATCACTGAAACCAAGACTTAAATTAAATGACTCAAATACTCTCTCAAAAAGTTAGACAGTTATATCCTTTAAATGTAACATGCTAAGCACTTTCCTGAAGTCCACAAAGTGGCAAACACAAACGGTAACTTTTTGTACGATTAGGGCATCTTAGAGTACCTGTTGTAAACCACCAGTGTTCCTGCATTTTGTTCTTTTCTTCCACTTATTTATCTCCATATAAACCATATGCGTATATTTAATCTTTTGAAATGTCTACTTTCCCCATCACATGTGTATCGCTTGTCTGCAATCCCTATACTCCTGGAAAAGGTCATGTGGGGCCTTACAACCCTGGGATGCTTTTTTGTCCTCATCCCTGAGCACAGACATCCCCTCGGCCTGCGCACAAGCACCTCTTATAACCGTCCCCTTCTTCACCTACTCAGCACCCACCTCCATCCTGTGCCTTCCCCTTTCCTCGGGGTGCTTCCTCAGCTAAGGAGGCAGAAGCAGGAATTCCTTCTCTGAAGGTCTTCAGTGATTCCTCACCCTCTTCTAGACTGGGAGTTCCTAAAAGAGGAGGACGAAGTTAAGGCCGCTCAAGTCACAAAGTTGTTCCTGCTCCCTCACCTGATAGTCACCGAGATGAAATATGTCCTCCTCTCAAACTTTTCCCAAAAGCAGCACTTCCAAAGACGGCAGATGCTGAAAACGAGAGAGAGTCAATACACGGCAGCCGCCACGCGACAGCGGGAACTCACCCTCGGGGGGGGGAGGAGGGGGGAGGAGGGCTCGCGCGTCCTCTGCCCTCAGGGGAGGGGGCGCTCGCGCGTCCTCTGCCCTCAGGAAAGTCGCGAGGGTGGCCCCTCTCCTTGCCCTCAGACACGAGCGACCAGGAGGAGGAGCGGTCCTGCCGTGTCCCCTCAGGCTGGAGCGGCTGCGACGATGGCTCTTCACCCTGGGCGGACACGGCAGCGGCAGCCACCTTCCCTCTCGCGGCGACAGGCAGAGCTGCTTTCCGAGATTGCTGCTGGGAGGGAGCGTCGAGACAGCCCAGAGCCAACTGGAGAAACCTCACCCTTTCAGGTACCCTTCTCGGGCTCGCCGACGCCACGCTTCCCAAAATGGAGGATGGCCCTCCTCACGCTTTCCCGCCACTCTCGGTCTGCGGAGGGAGGGCTGCACCGGCTCCCATTAGTCGGTCCTTTCTTGTAAGGACTGGGACTTACCATTTCGTTTCTTTAAAAATAAGCACAGTAACAGGTCTGGGGGGACTTTTCCCTGATTGTGTGCTGGTCTTCTGTTGTTTGACAAGGTGGACAGGAGTTAAGGTGGGTTAGCAGGATGTGTTTGGTGGCTGCTGGTTCTGCTTGCCCAGCTAAAGCAATTGCAGTGACTTTGGAAAGGGCAGCTTTAAAGAAATATCTTCTAGGATCTGCATGTGTACAAATGCTATTCTGTTGTGCTGCTGCTGTCAGTACGTTAGCTGAACACAGAAACGACCAATTATGTGTGTAGTGGGCTGTTTGCGTTTTCAGTTGAATAGGGTATATATGCACATGAAGTATTTGGTTGCCCATTTGGACAGCTAGGGATGGAAATCTCAAAAGCTGGAAACTGATATAGCAGAAAAATTAAGTCTCCTGAATAAATCTGAACCAGTTTTTAGTGGGGCTGCCAAAGGCAGCTTACCTGCAGCCTGCCTGCTTACGAGTATGGGATAGAAGCCGCAGTTTGGCTTTTCACCTGCCTCAGCCTCTACCTTCCCTGATGGGGAAGCTGTTGGTCCCACATGATGCCTGTGGTGACATGCGGCTAGAAGGACTTGAGATCACAGCTTTGTCACAGGTCTTCTTCCTGTTCACTGGCATGCTGCTGCATTAGAAGCATCTGCAACAACTCACTTTGCAATTTCTCTGTCATTCAGGACCTTCCAGTAGTTGGTCCAGTCCTGTCAACCTCCTGCTACCTCCCTACATGGGCAGTCCTGCATGCAGACTGCCTTTTCAGTTGTCTTGACCAATATCCCACACCTCCAAGCACCTTCATTTTCCCTAAGTCCAGGAAAAGCCCAGCTTCTGCATAAGTTGCTGAGATTTCCCCAGTATGTTTCTTATATTTTTATTATTGTGTAAACACATGGTCTTTTACTGTCCTGATGATAAGCTGATTTTTTCAGATCTATAGATGTGTAAATGTCAGTAGAGATTTGCATAAGGTGTTGTGTAGAAAGCTGTAGATGTTAGTAGAAATATTTTAGGTGCAAAAAAAATTAAATTATTCTAGGCAGTAGAAGAGAAGAGAGTTATTGGTTGATTTAATTTTTTGTATATATATATTTTTACAATGCAATAACTTCTGCCCTATTTAATTCAGTCAGTTATTCTGGCAACAACATAATCTTCTGAATATTTAAAAATCTTGGCTTTTCCTCATTTTTATATGTTCAGCAAAATTTCTGTGCTGACAAAGTGATAAATGTAGACAAAATGTAACATAATGCAAAAATGTAAATTTACTTTTTATTTGTGTATTGGTTCAGATAAAAACCTTGTGAATGTGCTTTCCTTCTGTTGGAAAAAGACAGAAACAATGCATTCATATGCACTTGACAGTCCCTATAGAACCACTAAACAGGGAAGAACTAACTAGGTCACCTAGCAGCTGTAGCAAAGTGACTTCATTTTGAATATTCTTTCACTTCTCACATTATTCATTCCAAGAGACTAACCCTATGTGGTATGAGTGCTATAAGTGCTTGGCATTGTCAGCACACTGGTACCATTAAGTAGTGTGGCACACACATCATAGTGACATAATTGTTTGCAATTACGCAAACAACTATATCGACTACACTGCCAGCAGTGGCTCATGTAGGACACACCTGCTCAGCTTGATGGCTTCTGAGAGTACTGTTTTTCCACCCTTGATTCTTTGTGTTGTAGATGGGGCCTTTTCATTCCGTGACGAGTTCTGATCAGATATTGCCCAAAGTAATCTGAAAGACTTTATGCAAGAACAGTTTGTGGTCAGGGCGTACATATATTGCCTACAGAAAGGGAAGGATGAGAAATACTGATACCTTTGGAAAGTGGAAGGAAAAAGTCAAGAGAGTCTGCAAGCCCTTTCCTCCCAAACCACTGAGTTTTGCAAGAGGTTTGAACCTAACTTGAAAAATGCTGTGACTAGTAGTCATAAGATGGAAAGGAGCTGAAGTTGTGGAAAGATCTGCGATAGTTGATTTTAAACAATTCAGATAACCCAGATAGTGCAATATCCAAGTTCTTTTCAAATGAGTTTGTGTGGGAGCCCTCCATAATAGAAGTTGATTTCTTTTTAAAGTGAATGATAACTTGTTGAGGTTTTTTGTATGTTTGTTTCCCTTTATAATAAATTAAGTAAGCTTTAGCAAATCTAGTATACAATAGCCACTATGGAAAACTATGCTTTCCTCAAATTATATTTTATATAATCTTTATTTGTACAGTAAGGAAAAATATACAGAATATTCTAGCTTTTCTTAAATTCTTCTAATAGTAGTGTTTGGAGGTCCCAGGTACTACTGAGAACATGAGATAAACCATAAGTAGAAGTCTAGAATTCGGAACTGTTGAATCTATTGACTCTCCCCTAAATACAGGGACAAAGTCTAATTATCTGGCTTATGAATACTACTTTGCTTCAGCTAGTCTCTTTAATGCAGTAGAAACAAACGTGGGCTATGGCAATGCTATAACTAAACAGGTATCTTGATGAATTGCTGATAAGTTGCAAACCTTGGAAAACAACGTTCTTCAAAGTAAATAGCTTTTCCTTCTTCAGTATTAGTAATTTATTTTTTTGTTCAGTATACTTTCAGAGCAAAAAAAGCCCGAATATTTTCTCTCTCTTCCGTTTGCAGGTCCTTACCTTTTCCTTGCAGATTGATTTATTTTTACGAAGTTGCTGTTCTGGACTCTTTTATCTTTTGTACTGTCCTTTCTTGTGTTTTAAAAAGGCATAAAGCTTTTTCTGTCAGTTCTTGGATGAATGCTTTTGCACAGAAAGGAACTGAATGAATTTGAAAGAGAGAATTGTGAATCTGTTTTTTGCTTATGTGAGTAGTTGTAATAGTGGAGAATTCTACTGTCTCTCAAGGCTAGAAAACTGAGGAATGCTTGTTCTGAATTTGCTAAGCTTCAAATCTCTAATTCATGTAAGGAAACCCTCATTACATTTTCCCATGGTGATTCAAGTCATTTGGATAAAAAGTATGCCTGCTGTGCTATAGATTACAGTGGAGGAACTCTTCAATTTAGAAGGAGGTTTTAAATTCATGACCTACCACTCACAGCCTGTGATGCATGTCTCAACTTAAGATAATGAAACCAAACTGTTCCGGACAAATTCCATTTAAATAATTAGCAATTCAAAGTTGTGGAAGTTATTTCAGGCTATTTCAGGTTATTTCAGGTTCATACAATTGTCACGTCAAGATTTTGTGTATAGTTAAAGCAAAAATAGTTTACTATTATTTGACAGTGCTCACCAAATGGACCAGGAAGAATTCATTTCTGTAAAATTTGCAATGCTGTTTTGAAGGGACTGAAATACTGAAATATTTAAGCTTTTTAAACTATTGGGGTGATTTCATGTTTGGTAGTCAAGATGATACACAAATGAGTAATACAGCAGTTGTAGCTGAAATCTTTAAAGAAAAATATGGACATTCTCTAGAATGTACAAACAAGGAATGAGATAAACCTTCTAATGAATAGTACTTCTGCAAAATGATTGTATGGAAACCTGTTCATGAGCTAATCAAAGTAAGAGTTTAGTTTACTTACTTGTGAACAGTTAATTTTTTTCTTGAGCAATCATTTTGGGCAGGAAAAACCCTTCCTTTAACTCCAAAGTTTACTGATAGACACATTATATATATCACAGTAGTCAGATTTCATGCTAAAGCTAGTAGTAGAGTAGCTGAAGTGATATATATATATAAAGATATCAGTAAGTTATCCTAATGTGTGTAGTATAAAATGTAACAGAATAATAAAATCCAGTACTGTTATTTCAGATTTGCTTGTTTGCCACACAAGATAAAGGTTTGATTGCTTTACTTGGAAGGAATAATATTAGGAATGCAAAAATACAATGTGAAACAAATGTGTGTGAAAATGATCATGTTCTGAGAAGTAACCTTGTGTCATTTAAGCATTCCTGCACTGTAATCTGTATTGTGGTTTTGGCCTTTAGCTTTAGTTTTTCTGCTCTGTGTCATGCACATAAATTCTATCAATAATAGTATGATGATGCTATACCATCTCTTAGCATCTCTATGAGTTGTATTTTTAAAATGAGGACTATGTGTTAAGCTGAGACAATTAGATGAAAGAGGGTAGGCAAAATGTCAGGAAGTGGTAATTGTTGCCAGTGTTCCTCATAAAACCGATATTCATTGTGCTCTTTCTCAAAGTGACACCAAAGCAATAATCTGCAGGTTTGAAGTCTTTTTTTTTTTTTTTTTTTAAACCCTTTTCCCAATGTCCAAGAAACATTTGTGAAATTGCTTTATATAAGAATGTACACATCTCATAAAATGGCTGCAGTGAGTACAGTTTAAGAAGTTACCTGAAAATTCCGGTCACTAATTGATGCTGTTGGAGGTCTTGAGACTGGCAGACTGGGTGGCTGTAAAGCAGAAGAATACATTTAATTTGTTTACCTTTTTACCTTATATTTTGGTATGTAAATATGGTAACTTGATAAATACCAGAATGAAGAGGTGTGTGAAAAGAAGATATGTTTGAAGAGATGGCTGGTGGATCTAGAGCACTATTATACGTTGTTTCTTTTGCACTTGAATTGATCTGTAATATATATGCAGTATTCTATACCATAGTACATCAGTAAAGTAGTATTTAAAAATTCTACCTTCCAAGAAATAGAATGAGCAGAGAAGAGTACTCATTGTACTAAGAATCAGTGCATTGGTGACAGGAAAGGGCTGTGAATGTGGTAGCATTTTCAGTATCTTACTACTTGCTAAGCTTGCATCTTCTTGTGTGATGATGGGATGGGGCTCAGGAGAGTCTTTTCAGGGTAATTGCACCTCATCTCTTGTACATGGAAGTATTTAATATGATCTTCATAAACATTAGTCATCAAAGTCATAGAGCAGCATTGACATACAGCTTTGCCTCTAATATTGGAAAGAAAGCAATGAAAGAAAAAAGAATCCCTTACTAATTACCCTAAAATTGTTCACATTATCAGGGAATGACCAAATCGATGAGTGAATTATTCTGTATATGAAAAAATAGAAACATTCAAGGGTAAACAGATACAGAATGTGTCAGATTTGAGGCTGAGAATAGATTTGTTGTTCCGCAGAGTATATTTTACTAAAACATGAGCTGCTGTGAGTGCCTCAGTTTAGAAAATAAAGTGTAAATATTTACATTGTGGAGAGGCCAGTTGTGTTTGGGAAAGAGGTCTGACTTCTGCTGTCTGTTAGTTACTCACTGTATGAGTGAAGAAGAAATTACAGTGGCTTTCTCATTTGTTTTGATGGAATCTTGCTTGCTTACTTACTTTGAATATGCTTTCTGAGTATTCCACCTTATAATACACTAGGGAAACATAAGCCGTTTTCTGAATTTTTCAGATGGCTAAACAGAGACACAGAGGAAGGCAAGTGGATTGAGCAAAGATATTGGAAATGTGTATACAGTACCTAAACATCCAAAATTCATATTGTGCAATTTTCATAAAGACTGTATCTGCAGGCAAAAAAATACCACAAATACTTCAGTGGAGGCTGTTACGCATACATGGTAAAAGGTAGAGGCCTATTTAACCATCTGCACACACATCCATATGTACAAGTACGTATGGGTATAGATACATACATGTGTGTATGGATCACAACACAGGGTGATTAACTGAAGCCTGAGGTGGAGGATGGGCTTTTGCCATTTATGCATTAGAATACTGGTGGGTTTGGTTGTTAGCATTTTCCTGTTGCTGCAGGGTTTGTGAGATGTTTTCTAGAAATCATACACTGACTTGGCTCTCACGTTTAAAATAGAACTGGGAATTGGAGAAGGACTATGAAATGCTCATATCAAGATGCAGATTAATTAAACTTGGTTGTTTAATTTGAAAGGCTTTTCTTTTCCTATGTTTTACAAATAATTATATAATGGGATGCCATTGATCAGCAGTGAATCTTTTGTGTTACATGTTTGATTTCATAGTAGAGGTTAAACTTAGCATCTCTTCACATAGCTTAAATGTTTTGGTCTTAAACCAGTCCTACTTTATGTGGAAACTATGAACCAGCTAATATGACTCACGTAAAGTATTAAGCCAATTCTTGCTTGTTTAGGCACTGCAAAAAGAACAGACATAATGCATGCCATTAACCTGATTTTTTGGAAGTAGCAGAAACCATTTTCACTTCTGGGTTACGCTGCTTTGGAGAAGCACTGTGTCTGTGTTGACATGCAGTGTGTTTTATAAAGAAATGCAATTGCTGCCTAGCTTTCCTTTTCTTCCGAACTTTTAATGATACATATTACGAAAAAAACCTCTCTGGAACAAGTAGTGAACAAGTAAAGTTTTCATTAATTAAGCATTGAATGTCCCATTTATCTAACTGAAGTAGCCTGGCTATTTAGTGATTGAGCATGCCATGTTAGATAAATTATCCTTATGTGCTTCTAGGTATCCTCAGCAATCTATAGTAGTAAGCTTTATAGAAACACCACGCATAACATAGGACATGGCAGGATTATACAGAAATAAAATCCTGCTTCCCCAGAATAGCTTGATGCTATTTCAGTCTTTAAACCATTTAACTTAAATAGTTCCTGTGTTGAATAGTTGATGCTCTCCACATTAATGTCTGTCTTTTTTCTTTAAACCTTGCCACGCAGACTTCTAATGAATATCTGTGTGTGTGTGTATATGCCTCTAGGTAGTTAGACACTAAAAAACTATCAGTAAGCTGTAAGGAAAGCCTTGAAAATTAAGTAGTTGTGTTATTTGACCAATTGTTGTAGCACATCATATAAATTTTTCCTTTTTTTTAATGGCCTTGCTCTCACTTCCTATATAAAAAGGAGAGAGAAATGCTAGCTTCTTTCAAACTTTTTTTGGTTTGTTGCAAGACAACAATGTAATGAAAACATCTTTTCTCTGTAAATAGTACTAATCTTTCCTGCTGCTTGTAGTCTTTCTTATCTAAAATGAGAAGGTAAAATGTTGGATTTATTTTCTTCTCTTTTTATAACCCTTCTTTTAGCAATGTTGCAGTTGTGGGTGGGCTTTTCAAGCAAAGAATTTCAATATTTATAACATGTCTATTATCACCAGGATTTTTTGTGAGAGTGATTTAAAATAATACTGATTTCAAAATTTCAGCTGCTTTGTTTGTGCTGATCTAACGGTTGTATCCATGGAAACTGGATGGGTAATGCCAGACAGCTGCAGAGTTGTTAGAATTTTCTCTTCTGAAATTTTATCTAGGTTTGTCAGTACAAAACTTCGTATTTCCCAGTCTGCAGGCTTGGGTATTTGAGATTTTCTGTAAGATTATGTAAAAGACATGGTAAATCTTCTGAAGTAATTTTGTGTTTCATATCTCCCTGTAGACTGTTATTTAACTATGCATTTGAGCTGACAGCCTCAAACACATAGGTCTATAACCCTTTTAACAGCTGGATAGAACAAGGTACAGAGAAGTGACTTGCATCACAGGAGAAGTCACTTGTAGCCCTAGAAAGAAAGTAGGGAATGCTCAGGGGATTGTTCCCTGTTACTCGTGTGAAAGCTGATGGGAACTTGGTATAGCAGAGAGCAGCATCAAGCGGTTCAACTGAATGTGCGTGAAAAATACCATCGCTTGCTGGCATGCTGCCAGAGTGTGTTTCTGATAGAACTACTTTAGTAGCATTGTACTAAAGCTCGTGTATTGATTGTAACTTCATGTCGTGTATTTAACGAGACACCTAAAACTAATGTGGGCATACTATGTGCCTTAAGATTGCAGTATCTTCAGGCATGGTCTGGTTTTGCAGTAAGCCCTGCATAGCCTTTCTCCATGCTTTCATGGACCCTGTTCAGATGTCAGATAGCATGTTAAATGGGAGTAGTTGATGCAAAAGCAGTATATCTCTTAAACACCAGGGTTTGGTGAAGCCCTTGCATGATGAAGGCACAAGGTAGTATGGCCTATGCTTAGTAAAAGCTAGCCACTGCTATAACTTGTGCTAGCCTTAGACTTTCTTTTCATCCAGTAGATACAATCGGGTTGTGATTCCCAGACACAGCGTAAGAATGATGCCTTGTACATCGTGCAGCCTCCAGCCCGTCCTGCTATACTGTGCTGCGATGCAAATGCCAAAGATGAAGGTGTAGTGGTCAGTAAGTGTAAAAATGGGATCAGTAAGCAAGTCTAATGCTGACTACATGGGATTTTATATGTCTGTAATGTCATGTTGTGAGGATTTGGTGAAGTAATACAGTTTAATAAAGATACAGCTTTGAGCTCCGGCAAGAACTACTTCGGACACCTAACAGGGTTGCTGCTAATATGAGATGCAGGCATCTAGGTTGGATCTGTGCCTGTCACTATTGGAAGCCAAATGTTTTGATATTGGACTCAAGTATTTACATGTAAAAATGATATATATGAAATTTGTGAGCTCAAACTGATGTATGTATAAAATGAGAATATAAAAAATTAGCTTAACGGGCATGCAAGAATGCAGATCGTGTTTCTGGTTTCTTGAGTGAATTACTTTTGAGTCTTTTGAGGCTGCTTTTCAGTATCTTAACATTGATTTAAATCGTTTTATGATTGTTTAATTGTCAGTTAAGGCCTAGCTGATTTTATTTCAAAGCAATGACAAAAACAAAAACCTTAAAATGATTTGAAAAGAAGAACCACCATTGTCTGTACAATAGTGAAGTGAGGTAACTAATTCTTTATTTGTCCTTGTCCTCCATCTTCTCTCTTATGTAACATAATAGCATTTTGCATCCTTGAATTGCAAGGAACTGCAAAATATTACTTTAAAGCTGTAATTTCTATTTTTGAAGCTTTGTTCAGAACTGTATTCCAGTCTGACAGGTCAGTTAGATACAAAGTGAATAATAATGTATCATGATGGACTAAAAGGCACATCTGACATCCCATATATAAATATTTACCTGTGCTTCATGCATTTTGGGTAGGTTACGTTAAAATTAATAAACTGCTGCTGTCTTTTAAGTTTTGTCCATTTTTATATGCAAATTGCACTGTAGTTAGTGATGCTGCACTTCGTATGAAATGTCAGTTTACAAAATAACACTCCATCTGTCTCATAACCTCTATTATTTATATTCAGTAATGTACAGTGTATTTTTGCTTGACAAGTAAATGTTCTGAAATAAAAACATTTAAAGCAAATTTCAGTCAGCTTCAGTACAGGACTTGGAATTGTAATCAGGTAAATTTTTTTTCACACTCTCTCTCTATATATATTTATTTTTTTATTATTTTATTTTTAATAGCCTATTTAGTGAACAGGATGTTTAATATAAGAGCTTCAAGGTAAAAAATGAGTTCTTAAAAGCACACTATTACCCTGATCTAAAGCAATGAATACTCCACTACTGTGGGGCAGATAGTCATAAGGGGGGGAAAAATAGGAATCCAGTAAATTCATTCTGTCACTTGAGGCTTGACCCAAAGCTCATGTGAATCATGGAATTGATACAGAGGCTGACAGGACTGAATCTGAAAACGTGTGTTGTTAAGAAAGCTTAATTTACAGGAATTAGTGAGCTTTCTCTCCTTGTCTTCACCAACACCATCAAAAGATGGGAAGGTTAATATGACAAAGTCTGCATAATGAGGGTTTCAGAAACAATTTCAAAGAGAAATGAGATCCAAATACTATTACACATTTTCATGTTCTGATACCTCATTATCAATATTTTTTTAATATAAGTACAATTTTGGGGAAAAAAACCCAACCCAAACACTTTCAAGGCTGAAATCTCACAAGATATTTGCATTTTAGAAATATATATGAAATTATTCCAGTAATATTTGTTTATATGTGGCATAGAAAATTAAAAAAGAAAGCACACATTAGGGGGGATTCTAGCCTCCCTAGCACACCAGGTAAAGAGCTGCTCATTAACTAATGTTTCAGTAACTTACCAGGCTTGTGGAGCAAAAGTCTCTTGCATCTTTTCGCTAACACATCTGCACGTTGAAGAAAGAGATATTGATTCCATCTAGAAATAGCAATTCTTTCACTGTATGTTGTGGCGTAGTTACATTTCAGTTGCTTCTTGTGGGAGAATTAAAAATTCTAGCCATACAACAGATTTTCTCCAGCAGAGATCTAAAAATCAGACTGCCAAACGTGACTTGCCATTTTACTATTGTTCCGAACGATTCTTTTGAATACAATAACTTATACTTTCCAGCATCATATCAATATTTTGTGTCCAGTTTTGGGGGGATATTTTTGTTGTTATTGCCTTTGCTGGAAGCAAAATCAGATGGGTGAAAAAGGCCATAATAAGGCTATTTAGTGGTAGCCTCTGCAGACTGCATATGCAATAAAAGCTTACAAAGTATCCTCTGATTCTGCCATAAACCTTTTGGCCTACAAACCAACAGGAAGTATCCGTGGGACACATCACCGATGTTAAATCCCCACTAGGGAGAGAGAGAGAGACAGCATGGCACAGACCGTGAGTAGATAAGTACCATACAGCATCTGTTCAGTTGCAGGTTCCCGTAGTTATCATAACCACTATTTGTAACTCATGCAGTGGAGGCACACAGTAAGTGTTAAGCATGGCTGCTGTAGTACAGGTTACAGCTGAGGGAGGGAAGGTTGCATCTGAAAATTAAATTGCAACAAAAGTATTTTTTTTCATGCTAATCTACCGTTTCTTTTATGTGTGTATATGTGTTCAATTTTGAGATTAACTAGTGATTTAGGACTAAGTGGTGGAAGTGTTTCAAGAACATGATTTTGGAATATTTTAGAATAAGATTGAGTACACTTTAGTTCCTCACATACTGATGAGACTTCCATTTGGAGGAATTATCCAAGTGTGTTATATCATGCGATTTTGGATTTAATAGCTGGCACAAACCAGGTCTTTCTGTTTACTTTTTTAGTTTCAGATAAGTTGCTTACAACGGAACAAATATGCTAGACTTCAGTATTTCTATCTGATATTGTTCTTCTGAACACACTTTTGTGAGAATTTAAGGAAATACTATCTGCCCTCAGAGGTTTAACCAGGGTCAGCAGTGGCCACAGAGGTGGTTGCCAAAGCTCTATAGCTGTCTGCTGAGTGTTATCTGCACTCTGTTGCTAGCAGCTGTCATAGCAAGATGTATTTTCTTCTGAACTGACTTGGAGGGTGGATAATGTCTTGAAGAATTTATACCATAGCTTTAAAGTAGAATGGGATATGTACTTGACTGCTTTTGCAGTCTTCAGGGATCTTTAGGTTTGGGTTAGTTTTTTCTTTAGGTCAGCTGCCAAAGTGTTCGTCTTCTTTGTTGTTTGGGTTTTTTTTGTCCAGTCTTCAGGCAGGTAGGAGGAAAAATAATTCTGAAAACAGCACTGAGATTATCAGTCACAATACTTACTAGAAATGCTGTATAAAAGCTCTGAGACTATATGAAATGGTGGGACTGAAGAGTAATGTCATTGTGAATAAACAAAAAAGTAGTTCTAGATAATATCCATTTCATAAATATTAATGTTCATCTTGCATTAATTATAATAGACCAAACAGAGTATCATATATGGCATTAAAAAAACCCAACAGCTTTTATAAATATGCAGAAAATTATTCATTATCCATAATACCTAATCATCAATCAAAGAGAATGCCAGGAACAGGACAGTACTGGAAAATAGGATGTTACAGTATGGGATGGAAATCAGTGTGAATGTGGTTTTTAGGTACCAAATGCACTTTGTTGCAAGATGTGGTATTTGTTAAGGGAGATAAGCTTTTTCCAAGGCTTTCTGTTCTGAGTAGGAGCTTTAAAACTTTTAAAGAATAGCATGGTATGAAATGAGAAAGCACTTGACAGAGTGGAGAATCTGGTGATCAAGACTCGTAGCAGCAGCAGAACAATGAAGCTATGAGATTTAAAAAAAACCAAAACAACAAACCCCACATAATTCTGTAAGCTATAGATATTATCGGAAGCAAGAATTTTAAATTAGATGTAATTGGAAACAAGGTCATGCTTAGTGATCTGATAGTATCTTAGAGTGTTTCAAAAGTGTCATACCAACATCACAAAAAGAATTAATGTGAATACCAGATCATTATTTTTGTGGTTTGTATTTTTTTAATATGTTTACTTTGTTCTTGTGGCCTTCCTGTTACATGCAGCACTACGTCACTTTGTGTCAGTTACATGTTAACTCTTGCCCCTCAGCAAATGTAAGGTAAATATAAGCTCTCAGCATGTAATTTGGCCCATAAAGTAGGAATGTGGTTGTATGCATATGCTGGACCCTAATTAAACTTCATGGTGATAATCTTGGTGGGTATTAAACTTGTTTTTTACTTTTTACTTACTAAAAAGAAGCACTTTTTACTGCTTCTCGTCAGTTCTTACACTTCAGTACCTCCAGTACACTCAACTTTGGCTCCAGTAAGGCTCAAGTTTGCTGGTGCTGATCTGAACTGTGTTACCTGCAAATGAGTGAAAACCCCAGTCACCACTTCTCCTCATGCAACCTTGGAATGAAAATCCACGCAGACTACTTCCATTTTCCTTTAAGGTTTATGAAATTCTGATTGTGGCCATTTTTCAACTTCTAATATAAGAATATGTACCTAGATTAGAAGCTGTAGACACCACATTCCCTGAAAAAGGTTCTCATGTCTGGAAGGACAATACCATTAATTTTCCTCTTCCTGAAGCAGGGACAAGGAGCTTGACAGAAATGGTTCTAACACTACATGCCAGCTAAATTATGGCTTTAAAAGACAATAAAAGACAATTGGAAAAGAAAGTAAAATTTCTACTAAAGTAAACACTTTTCCTAAATTATAAAATGTTTGAACTCACAGAGGAAAGAGAAACCTTGGTAAAGAATAAAGAGTAGCAGAAAATAAATGGTAAGCCAGATAGTTTTCAAACAGCCATAGTTCAATGTGTGGCTAATATTTAGCAAACTTGGTCCTGATTCCTTCAAAAACGTTCTGCCTCAAGAGGACAAGGAAAGAGATGCATTTGGGATTGCAGATTAATAACCAGAGGTGCAACCATCAGTACAGTCCCTTATGTACTCCCAAGAGCTACTGGCCATAGAATTGCTGCAGGCATTAAGGATGTAAGTCCCAAAGGTTTCCATATTGATTCACACCATTTAGTTCTGTTATTATATATACACACCTCCACAGTGCTCCAAAACTTGAAAAAAACCATTCCGCTTACCAGGGGAAGTAGGATCCATTCAAACAATAGGAAAACAATAAAGCTCATGAGTAAAAGCAGGTTGTTTTTAAACACCATTTTTATTTCCAAGATTCCTTTATCGGATACCCTTGAGAGTAAGATCAAATGAATCTAACTAAGCAAACCACAGGGGAAAAAAATACTCTGCTATTAGGAAGAGGGGAAATACCAACTTGCAGTGGTAACTCCTGCTGTAAAAAGGCATAACCCATCCCCTCTCCAACCCTCACCTAATCACCTTTAATTTTACCAAACCCATCATCTTCACACCATCCATTTCTGTGACAATTGTTAACAGGTGTCATGTTCACATTACCGCAGACAGTCCAAACTTCTATTCCTCAAGAGAATTCAGAAAGTAAGAAGTTGATGCAATTCAAAGCTGACTTTCTTGGCCTTTTTGCACCTTACACTTTCCCCCGTGTACATTTGCGGTCTTGCTTCGCCTAAATCAGTTTGTGCAACTGATACAGAAATGATACAGAATAGAGATAGACAGCCAGATAAATAACAAATCAGTCTAAGAAATCCTCTTCACTACTTGCTAATCCACCACAGCAGGAAATGTAGTAAGAGAGCCTAATCTGAAATGGCTTTTGCTGAATCAGTCCAGGAGCAGGTAACATGACGTTATCAAAACACTGACAGTTGGGGCTTTTTTCTGAATAATGTTTTGTCATCAAGGTCTGTCAGCATGCAGTGTAGTTGATAACAGTAAGTTTAGGATTAATATGATAACACCAGTAGATAGATACCATTCTGCTTTTGTCATTTAGATCTCACATTTTTTGTATTCACTGCTATTTAAAATACTTCCTTAAACCTTCTATGTGGAGTTCATGCCACGAGAATTTCTCATCAGGGTTCAAGATCAGTGTCATTTTATGTTTATGTACCTCCTACAGTTTTCAAGGAAGCCTACCTACTTCAACAGCATTTTTGAGACTTAAAATTATCCTTCTGTAAAAATGCTTTTCAGCTACATGTGTAATACAGTACTACTATCACTGCAAGACATACAGTTAGCAATGACAACAACAGAAAAACTCAATACAGTGATGGCATGTACCTAGAAAAGCCTTTGTTATGCTAGTTTGTAAGAGGAAAACATGAACGAACCAAAGGCAGTGGGAGTGGTGGGGCAGTCAGATGCCTAAAATATAAAATAAGAAAATACAGAGGTGCAATTAATTCTGCTGAAGCCTGTATATCTCATCCCAAAACCAATCAAGAAAATAGCTTGATTGCATTTTCAGATAATTATGATCCACAAACCCCCTGCCAAACATATTATCTTCCCCAGAACTGCGACAGTCTTTTAAACTAATGAACTAAGTCTTGCAGCATGGGAAGAGAAAATTAAATAACCGAGAAAGTCTATGCTCTGCCATAAAGAGAAAATGCAAGATCATTATGAAACTGCTGGGAGCTCAAAGGAAATGTGCTGGATTACATACACTGTTCATAGCTACTTCTGCTCCTTTCACACTCAAACAGGAAAGTAGTCATGGGTTGTGTGTGTGACTCTGTGGAGAAGGTAAGAGGGAAACACAGCTGGGGTCTTAGAGAGAACAAAGCATTTCCCCTTGGTGGTACGGTCTTGTGTTTTTGTGGGTGTCTGTTTTGTGGGACTGGACTAAGAAAGTTCTATTCTTTTTCTTTACCTATGTAGCACTATGTACTTTAGGAACTATAAACAACTGGTATTTTTTCCACCTGAGCATGCTTTTCCTTTTACAGATGAGCAAAAGCTGGAACAAAACCAACGCAGAAACACCAGATACAAGGAATTTAAAAACATGCTTGTGATGGGTGTTTCCTGAATCAGAAAGGGTCCCCTAAAAGGTTTGCAAGAGTTCCTTATGTAAGGATTCTGTAGAAGTGCATGCTTCTCTCAAGGGAAGAGGGACAAAATAACTTCCCTTGTATTCACACAAATACAAACAGGATAATTTTTGACCTGATCCGTAAGAAAGTATCAATTAAGTCTCTTAATTCATAAAATAACAACTCTCTAAGATAAAAGAGATGATATTTGGAATAACGTTTCCTGCTAGTGCCAGACAGTAAGGATTGAGCTCACCTAAGCCTGATCCCTACAGGCAAGTGGCATAAAGCTCAGACAGCACTTTCAGAATGCCATTACCTAGTGTTTTAGTGATGAAGTCAAGGCCAGAGGGAAAATTTACCAGTGACATCACACATGGGTAAAAAGAGTAAAACATGTAGGAACCGTTTCTGATTCAACTTTCATGTTAGTGAAACAATCCAAAGGAAGATGTCTAGAGGCTCTATACCTAGGCACATAAAGAAATCCACTCAGGTGCAAGTACATATAGGAAGAGAGGACATCATACAGTTTTATATGTGTACAAGACCACAGACCTAAAACTTGCCTATCACTCCAGCCAGGTAGGAAACACATAACTTACTAAAAAGCAACTCCCAAGAAAACTGTTTATGAAGACACCTTCAAAACCCATTTTCTACCACGTAACTGAAGATTGATGAATAACACATGTGTGTCCACACTGGATTATGTTCCAGAAACTAAAACATAAAATCTAATTCCACTTTGAACTGGAATGGGACTATATATTGAACCATACCTTCTTTTTCTTTCTTGCTTAAGGTGGATACGAGCATCTCAAACTCCTGGTTTGCTTAGGAAGGCTCCTATATCACTAAGTGGTCTCTGCAACAGTGCTGTCAGTTAGCCATGCCAGTAGAACCTGAAATTACTGGTATTGCTGGTGTATGAGTCATCTGGCTGCACTTCAGACTCTCATAGGAGATGACTAATCCAACTCAGGCAAGCAAAACCAACCATTTCTGTGTATATATGTAATTAGGTATACTACACAGTTAACTTGCATTTCCTGAAGATAAATCATGCCACAAAATTTATAAAGGAAACATTAATGATGTGTTTAGAGAATATTTTGGCACATTCTCTTAGCCTACAATGTTTACATGCATCTGTTATATAATCTGTGATAAGTAAAAAAAACCAACCCAAAAACTAGAAAGAAAATGTTAACAGAGATTCTCATACACTTGGAAGGTTGCTGGCTAGGACATAAAAGCATGTAAGAAAGAAGAAACAAAACTGTGTTTCAACAACACACACAAAAGAGAAAGAAGGGGGGGGAGGAAGAGAGATCCTTAAGGTCTTCATGCAATGCCTCCAGACTGACCTAGCTCACTAAATCCAAAATGCTTTTCTTTGTGAACAAATGTCTTTTCCGTTACATTGTCTCACCTCATCATTGTTTCATCTCCCACCACTGTTATCAGCCAGCAGAACTGCACTGGAGGTCTGTGGCTGACGAAGGCCTACAGAGGTAGCAGCAACATCTCAAATGTAACATAAAAATCTTCAAACATTGGAGCCTGGAAGACTGTCTTTTATTCTTAATACTACTATGACAAATGACTAGTGTGCTTCAGAGAACAAATAGCCTTTTATCTCCACAGTCTTCTCTCTTTTTATAAGCTTACCAAATTTAAAGTTCTTCATTTTATAAAGCCTTATGCGTGTTCCTTTTGCTATCAGTAGTATAGCTACTGCTGAAATAAATTATAGCATGGTACAAGTTCTGTGGGATTTATTCAGATTCCCAGAGCCACATCCAAGAGCAACATTAAACTTAACCAATCTAATGAGAGTGATACAAAACATCAGTAATGAGGATTCACACTGGGCAGACAGAATGAAAGTTTCCTGGCAAAAAGTCAGTGAATTGCTAACAGAAAAAATGGCTCTTTGTATTCCAGAGACAGACAAAATAAGGAATTTACTAAAACTAGTGATTTTCATCTCAAAGGTCTCATCACAAAACTAATAAAACCACAGCCGTTACAAAACTGTTCTAAAAATCAACACATTTCAAGAGGATGAGACAAAACTTCAGCTGTACCTGTGAATGCTCTACAATAAATGTTTGAGTTCATAAATTCTTAATCTCAGCATCACAGCGGTCATTCAAGAATACTTACATATTACACTTTATGAAGTGTTAAAACCACGTATCAAATAGCTGTTAAGGCTTCTATTAGATCAACCAGAATTCTCCTTGTAAAACCTCAAACACTTGGTACAAAGATTAAATGAGAGATAGGGTTGGCATGAGAAAGTACAGAATGACCTAGACTCTCCCCAAGGTAAGTACTCACCTTTTCTGTGACTTAACACCTGCCGTAGTGCTTTCTTATCTGTAGGTCACATAGTATTAATACACAAGTTGTTTACATTTGACTGTATACGTTGTCTAAACTATAATATTAAGGAGTCAAGTTTCATTTTTACAAATTTATTTTTAATTTGATGATGTTCCCTGCTCTGCTGAATGTTCTACTCCAGACATGCTTTGGCTTATAGTACTTATTTCCCAACACTGGTAACGTCAACACAACTGATGCTTTTGCTTGTCCCTACACTCCACAAGCCCTTCAGAGTACATACACTAGACACTTGTGCATCAATGATAAATGAAGCAAATGCTCACAAATGGGAGTAACAAACATTAGAGTTAGCAGCGAATGTTTTATTTTTACTTTTTTGGTGACTCTCTTGGAAAGGAAGTCAAGTATTAAATTATCAAAACAATTTTCTACTTAGCATTGGACTTATTATCACTGAAATGCATCTTAAATTCCATGTGCCTCCTGCACATGAAAAATTAGACTTTTTTTTGAATACTTCCAAATGTCACTTTCCAGAGGAATTATATGCGTTTCACATGAGCCCAATGGCATTCATGGGAATCAAATGTCCTGGCTGTTACATGAGGCATTCGAGTCAAAAATTGACATCACAGAATGATCAGGGTTGGAAAAGACCTTTAACATCGAGTCCAACCATTAACTCTACCAAGTCTGCCACTAAGCCATATTCCCAAGCACCACATCTAGATGGCTTTTAAACACATCTGGGGATGGTGACTCAACCATCTCCCTGGGCAGCCAGTTCCAATGCCTGACAATCCTTTGGGTGAAAACATTTTTCCTAATGTCCAGTTTAAACCTCCCCTGGTGCAGCTTGAGGCCATTCCCTCTTGTTCTGTCATGAGTTACTTCTGAGAAGAGACCAGCGCCTACCTCTCTACAACATCCTTTCAGGTAGTTGTAAGGAGCAATAAATTCTCCCTTCAGCCTCCTTTTCTTCAGACTAAGCAGCCCCAGTTCCCTCAGCCACTCCTCACAAGACTTATTCTCCAGGCCCTTCACCAGCTTAGCTGCTCTTCTCTGGACCCACTCCAGCACCTCGATGTCTGTCTTGTATTGAGGTGCCCAAAACTGAACACAGTACTCGAGGTGTGGCCTCACCAATGCCAAGTACAGAAGGACAATCACTTTCCTGGTCCTGCTAGCCACACTGTTTCAAATACAAACCAGGATGCTTCCTGGCCCTCTTGGCTACCTGGGCACACTGCTGGCTCACTTTCAGACACTTGTAGATCAGTACCCCCAAGTCCCTTTCTGCCAAATAGCTTTCCAGCCACTCTTCCCCAAGCCTGTAGCGCTGCACGGGGTTGTTGTGGCCAAGTGCAGGACCCAGCACTTGGCCGTGTTGAAGCTCATACAATTGACTTCAGCATTCCAATACAGTCTGTCCAAGCCTCTGTTGAGCCTCCCTACCCTCAAGCAGATATGATTTTCAAGGAACCAACTTTGATATTTCTCCATGTTGTCCTGTACCTAAGTTAGCTTTGCAGCAAAATTTCAGCTGAGTAGTTTCACCATTTATAAGTCTTTTACATTAATGAATTCATTTTTTCATTCTACAGGCAGATAAGAGGCAGTGCCATCATAATTATGGACAAGATTACCTATTAGAAGAAAGCCCCCTAAAGCAACTGAATAGCACACTGCTCTAAATCAAATGAGCAGCTAATTAACATCAGTTGTATACAGTTTATAATGTGGTCTTACAGCTGCTTTGTCTAATTCCCTAGGAGTTAGATAAGAATTTCAACTTACCTTGTTAACTGATTTTAAAAAGCCAAAATGTTCTTAGAATATGTGGCCTTTAGTGACAATGCAGAGAAAAAGAAAGGAAAGAAAAATTGAGGGGAGAACCAAATATAAGTGACAGCCTTTTTATAATGCAAAACAAAGGTCAATACCCAAACCCAGAAACCATTCAAAATACTATAAAAATGTACTTAGATGGAAATCTGGCTATGAAAAACTAAAGATAACATTGAAACAAAATATGTCTCTAGCTAGATTTAATGTAGTCATTCCTAGATAAGTACATTTTTGATTACAAAGATTTGGCATTTAAGTGAGGAATGAGTGATGAATGAAACACAAAGAAAGAACATGAGTATTTTGGCACAAATAAGTAGAAACGTATAAGCATCTATAGCATGTACAATAATCAGTTACTACTAACTCTGCTACCTGAATCTTTTTTTTTTTGTTATCATTCAGAAGCAGCTGTATTTAAAAAAAAACCACAAAAACCAAACCCAAACTTTTCACATTTAGATGTTCCTCCGAACAAAATCAGGTCAACACAACACACATATACAGAGGTCTAGAGTAAGTGATGTCATTGCATCACAAAGTAGAAGAAAATCATTTAGAGGGGTACAATCTCCATTACCTCTCAGATGACTATACTGAAATTTTAGGACCCTCAAACTGTTAGATCACTGCTAGCATACACTACACAACAGTTTGGGTGTTTGATTTGGAAGCAGAGGGATAGGAGTGGTAAATTCTATTATTTGACACCAGTTGATATCTATGTGATAGTAGTGAATTGTACAGATTTCACATTTGAAGGAAGGCAAAGCAATGATAAACTCGATGGAAAAAAGTTACTAGCTTAGAATCTACACAGTACCATCATTCTGCAGTAAGCTAAAGTCCTTGTTTTTACATGCTCTCTTTTTTTGGCCTCAATATTCCTAATTTTCATGTGTCACCTTTTCTGTTGCATTTTTCTTGTGGTTACTCAACCCAGGACATCAGCTCTGTAAACCACTGGATTAATGACCAACAAGTGATATAAAAATGCAAAACTGCTAATCCTGCTATTTGAAGAATCAATGTGCAGTTACAATTTAAATCATAAGCAACTGCAAACCCAAAGAACAGTGCTGCTGGAAAATGCCTGTGCTCCTGAAGCATGCTGTAGATTTTGTTTTTAAAGGATTGTTTCCTTTCAGTAGGATTTAGTTTGTAGACAAGAATTATGTTCTGTGTTTGTATAGCAAGAAAAAACCCATTTTTTTGAGTATTTTAAAAAACAATAGAAATAAGCATGCATTCTACCTATGTAATCACTGACATCTGCAAGCAATGCTTTCAACAAAACAAAAAAGGCAAGTGGAATTTATTGCAGTTGATACCACCTAAGGCAGTAATGAAGTGAAAAAATGGAGGGTATGTTGGATTGCTGTTTAAACGAGTGGCTCATTCAGTACTGAGAACTGCTGCCAACCAAGTCCGTTTCGTTGTAGCTTTCTTGCTGGAGTTAGAGCAGCGCTGCAGCCCCTCACACCTCATTCTACTATTAAATGTACAGTATGTACACATGACAATACTGTACCCAACAGCGAGTAACTAGTGTGTGTTTCTTCTGGATTTTCCTTTCCCATCACCCCTGCCCCATCTCCACTCTCCTTTGAATGGTAAATGTATTGCAGCAAGGAAGAGCAGTTGGACCACTACGCTGTTAGCCCCAAATTAGCTTTTCTAACCTACTCATTCTTCCTGTCGTTTTACGAGAGATTTGTTAATGGGTTGGCCTCCTTCAGAAAAAAGTTCTTGTACCATTTTAGTTTCAGAAGGATTGATTCTTTGATTTCTGTGGAAGTTTGGCCACTTGTGCTACTTAACTAACGGCTACTTAAGTGTGTTCAAGTAAATTCTCCTCTTCTGTCCAGCTTCACTCCATCCCTTCTAACATTAGTTTTGCCCTCTGTCTCAAATGAAGTTAAACTACCTGCCTTTAATACCAACATGGCAACAATTTATTGACAGTTGAGTTGTGGCTAGTCACTATTGACTTAATTATGAAAAAGTTGAGGACCAGTTCTAAAGCTTTAGTTTATTCTGTGCTGCTAAAACAGGCATTTCCAGTGATCAATTTGAGGCAGTTTCAGTAGCAAATTGAAGTTTGTCACTAAAATCAACAGGAGTCTTTGCAAATAGCTTAAAGTATTTTTATTGACATGTTTTTTACAAGCATTTGCTTTTTATTACTTTAAACAAAATAAAGCATATAGCATACAGTGTTTGCACACGTTTAGGAGATAAATAAGTGTATCTTGAATTCTTTAAACTTTTACCTTTTTAGCATACCCTTGTTACCTTAGATGTTTAAAAAAACAATTGGGAAGCTACAGTGATATTTATTGCTAGAGACAAAAAGTTGCTTTACTAGGATGAAACATGTATATCCAGTTACCAACCAGTAAATTAAAAAAACCCACCTAAATGTATGCTATCAACTGAACTGATACAGAAAAACTTTAAAGAAACAACTATTTAACCTTCACCTCCAATTTGTGTGGATAATAATAAAAAATAATCCAATGTTGCTATTTCCACACTGATCGGTATGCATGTTAATTATATTTTCTGAATTTCATTTAGAATTTGCAATGATCTTGTTTTGTAATTATAAACAGACAAAATCTCAGTTGGTAACGTCAAGAGAAATGCAGTATATGTTAAATGCATAATTTAAGATCATAAATACAATCCCATTCAGCTTAATCGAATATCATAGGACTAACTTTGTGTGCTCAGAGTTGCATGCTGCATGGTTGAGAAAGGAAAAAATTAGGTGGCACTTAGCATCTTTAATGGCACTTCTTTCAGCAAAGGTTAGTACGCATTTAAATTACTAACCAGGGGTACTCTTCAAAACAGTATTTTAATACATGCAAGAAAAATACATGGAACAATTCCTATGTTGTGTTTCAAGCTCTAGCTAATGGTACAGGGGTCATCGTTGCTTGGTTTCATTTCCCCTTCCAGCAGTAAAGTGATCACAGCCTTACTCAAGTAGCTGCACGTTCCCTTTTTTCCAATCGGGTGAGTGTTGTAAAATGCAGTCATGTCCTGCAGGGAGGGAAGAGACGTTGATTATGGAAAAGGAGCCCAACACAGGTGAAGAAGAGCAACATCACAAATAAGTTAGAAATACAGATGTGTTTTTCAGACTCTAAAGCTATAATATAATACTTAAAATTCAGAAATGTCCCAGATACACTTACCTGACCATGTGGAAAACAGATTACTAAAATGCATTGCATATATTTCTTTACTGAATTCTCCAGTCCTGCATGGAGACCACCTTTATAATATTTTTAAAATGTAATAGGTGTCAGAGAACAGCCACTCTCTTAAAACACGCATCTAGATCATTACTATTTGGTAACTTACTGCACTATGTGTATGATTGTGAGCCAAGTCCTTAGGTGTACATGTAGAGATACTGTCTAAAATGTATTTGGAAGAAAAAAAAGATAAATCCAAGAACCAAACCACAGGTAGCACATAAACTAATTCATTAATCAGATGAACAAAATATGTTTCCTTCACTGAACACCTGCTTTGTACAGTGAATGATGTTAAAACATTTGCTTATTCTCAAATTTCATACTGGCTACTGTAATAAAGGTTCAGTGCTTTAATTCAGAAAATTGGTTACTTTTATTAAATCAAGGACAGATTGTGTGGTAAAAATATTAGACTTCTGTAGCTTTAGGGAGCATTTGAAATTACTGGAGTAAATACCTTTTACCTTTGACATTTCTTACATGTTAACAGAGGATTAACAAGCTTCAAAATATTTGCAAGTCACTTGAGTGGAGGAGCAGAGTTCAGACAAATCAGAACTTCTTTTGGCAGTCTTTGTTAGGAAAACATGAGACAGAATACCAACAGGACAATCTTAAGTAGGCTACAATTAAGTGCCAGTGGGCATATACCTAGGAATTTGGGAGAGTCAGGTTCCAGAAAATTTTAGTGTTAAGGAGCTGGAATTTCCAGCAACAACAATGTTAAACATACTATTAACAACTACAATTTGAGATTTCTTTCTAAGAGACACAAAGGCATCATTCTAAGTAGATGTGGGCTCGGAAAAAATCCATCACTTTAATGGAGGCTGGGGCAGCACCAGTAAAAATGGGATTTTGCATGGGAGTTTTCTTTCTGTTTATAGCCATTGGGGATTTCCAGCTTGTCACAGAAGTCAGTAGCATATTCAAGATACTGTGCAGAGCTGGCACTTAATAGCCGTTTGTGTGGATGGTAAGTCTGAATTTGCTGTGGCTAGAACCACAGAGTCATTACCCTTCACAGTGGGCAGGCCAAAAGAAGCACAATTTCAAGAAAATAGCATCCTTTTAAAAACAGATATTTTCAAGGTGATATGTTGCTAAGGCTGGATATCTGGCTTGCTTTCAAATCTTACTATAAAAAAGCAGTGTCAAAAAGGTGAACCTTGAAACTTTTGAAAGAATTCTTAAGGAGCACATCCTCCATCTTTCAAAGGAGCTAAATTCAGCAATAAGTGCTGTTGTAGATCAACACGTCATGACTCAGTAGATTATTCAGAACTAGCACATATCTCTGACTATATAGTGCACAGTAAAATGCAAGACAGAGCAATGCAGATCATGCTCAGTAGCACAGGTACTTGTCCCACATATTTTATTCATATTTCCTCCTTCAATCAGTTCAATGAACCTGGCTTTATTACAGAACTTCAGAGCACTAAGGCACCTGAACTTGTAATGAGAATATCTAGAGGTTTTTTTAAAGCCTAAAACCCTAGTGAAATAAACCTTAAAAGCTACTTAATGATGAGGTTTCATTTATTTGGATTTTAAGTGTTAAAGATTAAAAGCTTGCTTAGCTGATGAGTGCAACTCTAGTATAAAAATCAGTAGCTAAGAACAGTTTTGTTTTTCAAGTTCTTACATTAGTCTTGTCAATACAAATTATTTGGTAACTAGATTTTTCTTAGTATCTGTGTCCATAAGATCCCAAGTTCATAATTCCTTGCTGAGCTTTAGTTTTATTTCTCTTTTTTTTCGTTGTTGTTACTCTTCTCTGTTTTAGTCTTTCTCTTAATTAGTTTTCTCCCTTTTAATGAATGTTATAGCTATTTCAGCTTTACCCAGACTCATTTCAGAGCTACATAACGTTGTGGGCATTCTCCTTACCATACCAGTTGGAATTCAGAATTCAGGAATAAAGTGCACTCATTTTATCTCTGCCGATAGGCTCTTTGCAGACTTACAGCAGCACTTTAGTGTATTCATTTCTTATTTGTGTTCCATTCTAAACTATTATCAATTGCTTTTTATTCTGAAGTGCTCAGAATTAATTTTTATAAATTCTATAAGACAGTAATATTTTACTTACTTGTTTTTCAGCTCCCTTTGGACTGCTGTGATCTTTGTGAAAATCATTAAATGCTTCTTGCACCACTTTGTCCAAGTCCACTTTGTCCTGGAACTCTAGCTCAGGATTTCTCTCCAAAATAACAGATATAACCATCAACAACTAGAAGGCAGAAAAAGACTGTAAGACTAAATAATTTTTTTCTTAAATTCGGATTACATAAAAGCACTGTTAATGACTGCATATGCCTCTTTCAAGCAGGGAGCCATTTAATAATGGCACAGGTAATAGCACACAGCTAACAGAATTCTGCCTGATAAAAAAAACCCTACAAAAATCCCTGAAAAAGCAGGTTTGTATGAAAGGTTACAATTTCTGGCGACTACCTAGTTAAGGGCACCATGAAAGTGATTGACGTGTGAACATCTAACTTTGCTGGGAGTCAGGAAGTTATTTTCCAGTTTATTGAGTTCCCTGTGTCTCTGCACAAATGCTGGTGCTCAGCCAGCGGAGATGGTGAAAAGCTGCAAACACCAAACCTCAGCATTTGATGTTCCGAGGAAAAATCACACAGGATATAATTGTACTATGACAAAGTTTATGAAAACCAAAGTCCATAGACACCAATAAAAAGTCTCAGCTCAAGAGAATTTACATTCCTTATACCTGAAAGGGGGTTAAAATAGGAAGATAAATACGATGAGTGAGCTGTTGTAATAACTACAAGTGGGCAGTAGAGTCGGTGTTGGTCATCTTGCGTTTTGACAGTTGTGTTGTCTTTTAGCAAAACCTGGCAATGTTCCAGCAAGCAGCATGACCATTAGTTTTTAGCCAGAATTGAGATGGATTTGATTTTACTGTGGAGGAATACTCACAAGCACCAGAGGCATATACTTGGGAACTAACAATGAACACTGCTGACAGCACAGATGGCAGTTACCAAGGGTACAGATGCTCTTGATCTGTTCAAAAAGTATACATTATGCACAGTGGTGGGGAAGGAGTTTAAACAGCCTCTTGCTTTACTGTTAAGTGTGAGAACATAAGGAAACTACAATCTGATTCAGTAGCATAAACCAACTTACTACCAGACAGCCTCAGCAAAATAGGAAAGAAGAAACTATCGCAGGGCAAACTGGTATTCTTAAGCAGTTTTTCCCTGGACCTAGAAATTGTTAGGAAAAGGAATAGGCTAGGGACTTGAAGGAAAGCTTTTTTGGAATTACTCTTCTTACTAGTTTTCACCTCCTGTGACCTAACTGTATTGGTACTGTCATTAATAGTGATCTGTTTGCTAAAGGGGAAGGATGTCAAGAACTCAGTATATTCTAAATACACTAACAGGAACCTGTTTAATCATACAAAAATCTATGGAAGAATCAAAGTGTTTCTATTTAAAATGCTATTTCTTCAAATATTTGCGCATGGGTTATATTTACGGTTTGGTTTTTTTTTTTTAAGCTGTACCATACTCATGTGCAGTATCAAATTTCATTCATTATAGACCACAGACCTCTACAATTATTTGTCTGTATTCCGGCTGGTCAATATTTTGCAGCATATCTTCAACTAGAAGGGAAAAATTCATTTCATACATCGTCATATCCGATAAGGTTGGTTGCTGAAAAACAAATCATATTTTTACTCAAAACCCATTATTTGCATTAAATCAAAACCACACCCATGTAAAGCCCATTTGCTTTTTGATGACTACTGTAGGATCAAAAAGGGAGCAGACTTCAGAGTCCATGGCTTGGAAAAGGTCTTCTAGACTTATGCTTTTATAAATGTGTTTTAATAGAAATAAGTGACTTCCATTCTAGTCTAACCGTGTTTTACCCAGAAACAAAAAAATAAAAGAAACCAAGAAACGAAAACCTTGAAAAGTTGTTTATGTGTTTAGTTCCCCCCCATCTTACCAGAAAGAAATTACCCTAAGTAAGGCATTGTAATATAAACCAGATATTAATAATAAAATAATTCACCATCATTAGTCCAAGTAGAGCAGAAATAAGTTGTCATGTCTGCCAGTTTTACCTGTGGTAAAAATTTCCCTGCTACTATTAAACCATTAGGAGTTCTCTCCAGTATCTGCCACACCCGATCATAGAATCCAGCAGGAGTTCGATTGAGAGAACCATCTATCTGTCTTCTGTTTAGCCAGCTTCTGTGGACAAAGACATTGAGAACCTGAAGTTAAAACCCCGTTAGAGATGCCGAACCAAGCCATGTTCTGTGATGTAAGCCAGCAAGGTAAGCAGTCACATCAAATACGCACTAATGATGCATGTGCAGTCTGTGTGAGCTTTCAGGAAGTTAGGCTCTAAAGCAAACAAAGTCAAGATACTCAGAATATAAAGGTTAGAATGTTTTTCTTATGTGTGTGTTTGTGCTTTATGTAACTAAATAAAAAGAATTAACTCTTAAATCTGTCTAGTGCAGTACAGTAACAAGAGAAAGCTAAATGCATCAGGTCTAATCAATTTAAGTCACGTTAAACTAAAACATACATAAAACATAAGTCACTGTGTGGTACCTATGACATCTGAATGTATACACGCTGGAAAAAACAAACAGTATTAGCTATAACATTAAAATCTGTTTTATCATACTACAGTAGGCAAAACAATTCATTATATAAATACAGCTCAAGGAAATTTTGCATCTGTAAAACAGAAAATGTATTAGACAATGAATTAGAAACACCTATCATTCTAACTTAAATATCAGGTTAGAAAAATGCATGCTGGCAGGATTGCTGCTGGTAGCTTGTTTTTTTATGATGGTGTGTAGAATAACAAATGGCCTGTAAATCTAGAAAATTAGAATGATTTTGTTAAGCTAAAGCTTTGAACAAACTCAGTTACCTTCTCTATAAATTAAAAAATTGGTTTGCCTTCAGAAGCATATTGTCCACACTTTTTTTTATTTTTACTTACAGCTATGAAGTCTGCAATTTAATTTTCATAATTTTCCTTCTCAGTATTAATAGAGCAACGAGGCTTTAGCCAAAATGTTTGAGACACCAGCAGTGGAATTTAAGAAGTGGCAGCCATGGGTATGATGTTAATTGGTCGATTCACAGCGCAGGATTCAGTCTTGCACAGCAGTACCACATATATTTGACAGAAGAGTTCTCCTGAAAGTTACTGCTCTTAGCTGGTTTTTACATTTTAAGTAGAAAATCTAGTTTTATACAGTAAGATAGAAGTGAGAGCTCCCCTGGCAAGCAAAGCTCTGATGAAAAGCAACTAATAGTTTTGTGTCTTAGTTTAATATTCTTGCAAAAGGGTTTGTTTACAAAAAGTTCCGTGTCTTCTCAGGTCACCACTCTTATATAACCATAATAAGAAGGAAGGAACAAGTACTTCAGGAAGCACCTCATTCATGAAAGGTACAGAATTTCTACACCTGAAATGTTTGCAGCACAGGAATCAACACGCTCTTATTGCACATTATTTTCCATTGTGGATTTGTTTGGTGGTTTTTGGTTTAGTTGGTTTTTTGCGAGTTTTTTGTTGGGTTTTTTTTTCCTAGGAAAGCTACATTTAAATGACTGCTTGGCAGCACATCTCTTTGTATTTCTAAGACCTGGTTCTGGTAGGTTATTCAAAAAGGAGAAAAAAACCCAAAACCAAATAAACAAAACAAAAACACCAAGAGGGAAATGCCCTGGGTAACTTTGTTGTTCTGCAGACATTTTATAGCCCAGATCAAATGGAATCCAGTACTAATATTTGGGTTGTTTGGTGTTTTTGTTTGGTTGTTTGGTTGTTGTTGTTTTCTAGTTTTTCCTCTGTTTTTGTTGCTAGATTAACTTGGTATATTCAAAATAAAAATACTTTTAAGTAAAATTGCTTGCTTATGCAGATGTCACTGTGCCTGATGAAATAACAAAAAGAACTTGTATTGAAAAACCTTAAATACTGAAGAAGTGGTGAGAAATCATTCTGAGGTCTTACCAGAGAAGAGAACTAATTCAGACAGCTCCATGCATGTTCTTACACTTAAGTCTCGAGTTTCTTAGTGTAAGTCCCAACTGCACCAAGCAAACTGTGTATTGGTTTTGTTTGTTTGTTTTAAAGAAATATTTTTTTAAAATATTTTTTCTTTTGAAAGAAAAAATAAATAAATCAGTAAGTGGTGCATCTTCTGAACACCTTTGAGCACTAGGTAATTGGGATATGCTTCATGAGAACAAAGGAGGTATTTAAATTTAGGGCTTTAAAGCACTTCTGATACAATAACTGTCACTGACTTACTATTAACTACTACCACTGCCAGGATCAAGCCGATGTGCAGTGTTGTTTTTCCTGTATAACCATATTAGATTAACATGACAAATTAAGAAAAAGCAGTCTCATAAATCATTTGTCAGTGAAACACAACTGCCAAAAAATTGTGCCTGCTATAACGGTTCCACCTCATTCTCTGTACAGCCCCGTCCTTGGATTAGGACAAGAAAACATTCACAAAAACAAAAAGACAAGTTATGACAGAAATAAACAGTTGCTTTCTTAACACAAAGATATACAAAAAATATTATCTATATAAATTATATATTATTATATATATAAAAATATTATTATATTTTATGTATATTATAAAATATATATATCTGTATATATACAAAGAGTATATAAAAATACTCTGAACTATCTAAATTACTGTGGTAAGGAAGAGAGTCCTGTAAAGTGTATGAAATGAGTGTTATAAGAGTTTGGACCATTGAAGGAAGAATGGTCCATTTTACAAAGGCTACTCGCAATCTTGTGACCACATAAAAAAAAAAGTTCAGAAAGAGTATCTGTGGAAGTCCGCACTCCATTGGTGAGCTAGCTATCTATATATGGTATCACACCCTGGAGATCAGTGTAAGAAATAGCAAAATTGCAAACATTTTACCATTTATGAAAACTCAGAGAGATTAGTTGTGGAGAACCTGCTAGGGAGGTAAATATACCACTAGCCCATCAATGACAAACTAGTTGGAAATGATATATGGTATCACAGTAGCAGAGATTCCCCCTCCCCCCCCCGCCAAATCACAGCAGTAGGAAAAACTGTCACAGAAAGAAAACGCAAGGAGACAGTGTTCTGTATTTCCTGGCAGTAAAAGAACTTCTAAAGACAAGTCATTAATGGGAAAGCAGATAGCAATACTGTACAGGAAGAAGTTAAAGTTTTGAAGGATATGCTGGCCAGCTTTTGTACTCAGATAACCCCCAAAAAAGAATTTTCATCCTCAGAAAAATCAATCAGAAGAGTGCTCTTTGCTGACCCAGCAATTACATGTTAAAAGAATCAAAAGCAGAAGGCACTACAACAACTCAGGTAAGATCTCTAATGAAGGATGGTGCTTGAATTGCTTACAGTGATTGACCTGGTTGTTTCCTAAAGAGCATAATATTTAATGGAAAATGCTGCAAAGAGAAACCTAGGGTCATTCTGCTAAGGTTTTAGAGGAGTAATGTCAACATTAACATGAGTAGAGGCAGCAACTACACAGCAAGCATTAATAATTGCAACCAAGATGTTGAAAGCATGTGAGAGATACAGAGTACATAGTCAGTTGGACCCAGGGAGTCTACATCACACAAATAAAGTAAGAGAAAGCAGACACTGATTTAGGGAGCTTCTTTCTCAGGCATTATAGACTGGGGGGGGGGGACGACCCAGAATATGCTTTGAATTAAGCAGGAATATAAGTAGTATGATGTGCAGTGTGCTTCCACTCTGTTGAGAGAAAAGGCCATCATCCATGCAGTCAAAGACTACAGAAATTATCAGCCGTATCATGTGCCAAGGTTTAACAACTAGAAGTAAAACTTACAGCAGGACTTTTGACTACTCTTATTAATATAGTTAAGTGGAAATACTGTAATTTTAACTTCCGTCTCACACACTTTGTATCACAATGAATGCTCTTTTTGGCAGCTAGTTACAGCTTGGAGAAAAGATTACAAGTTCCAGGCAACACCACTATCCCTTGAGAATTCCAGAGAACATCTGTTCTTAATTCACATAATACGCTAGAAGAAAGAGGGCACAGAACAGCAGACAAACTGTTCTTACAAGTTATTTAAGTAGATAGTATTGAGTAATTTTTGGCTCCGTTCTGCACATCAGTGTAACGCTTTACACTACTGTCAGAGTATAGAGATTACTACTATAAAGTAAGACTTCTGAGAAGATAAAGCTGAAAAGGGAAGATGCAATATAAAAGAAAAAATTGTAGAACCTGGACACAGACGAAAGAACGAACAAGTGCATTTTTGCTACCTTTCATTAAATAAGTATATTAATGATGGCAGATGCCTGGTGATTTCAAGTGTATACAAAGTAGTTCAGAAATGAAAATTACTTGAACAGCCTATTATGAATCAAAACAAGTACCACAAAGTGACACCTCTCCTTACCTCCCTTGCTGCTGTGGTTGAAGAATATCCAGCAGAAGCTGCTTCACTTCACTAGGGGACATCTGGTATAAGTCCATGGCTGGCATATCCCCAGCACGGATTTTCAATTCATGCTTCATGGCATGAATAATCCATCTGAAGTAAAGGGAGGAATACATTCATTAAGTAAATACAAAGTTTGCAAAGATGAAAAATTAGTCTAATAAAATAGGTCATAAGAATTCCACATGATCCTACTATTTGGCTGTCAAGACATGCATAAAATACCAAACAGATACTCTACAGCTCTTACTGTGCTGTGGAATTCACGCAGATTTTGTGTTTGTTCGCAGTATGATACAAAGCAAAAGGGATAATGCACACATCTTAAGAAATGGGTTGTGAAGCATGTTTTCCATAGGGAAGATCTATCTGGCCACATATTCTCCATAGTCCCATATTTATTAAGATAATCACTTACCTGCCTTTTGATGTTAAAATTCCTACTAAAATTATGCTCAGACAGTATATGCATTTTACTGATTAATTTAAAAAAAACCAAACAAACCACAAAAATTAAATTATTTTACTTTTAAAAAGACTTCAGGGCTTATTTATAGTTTTAGCCTTTGAAATTTCTTTTTGCAGTCTAGCAAACTTTTTATTTTGCTGTTGCCTTTTGAAAAGATTTGATTAAATAAAAATATGGCAACACTGAAGATCTTCCAGCCTTAGGTATCAGAGAGGCAGAACTTTGCAAATTACTGAAGGAACACGCTGAATTTTATTCCGCACATTACATAAAAACAGTGCTACAGCCTCTAAATTAATATCAAAGATTAAATAATGTATAGTTACATCTGAAGCAAGATAACTGAGTATTGAGCTCAGTCTCTTACCATTTACATTGCTTCAATTCCAGTATTAACTCTCAAAAGGGAAAAAAACCCTCAAGTTTTTCTTCACGCAGTCCATCATATAACACCTGAGAGTTACCCTGTCATCACTATAGTCATTTTCCACAGGCATTTAATTATTCGGCCTACCAGGTACAGAATGTTTTTGTTTATGTAAGCCAAGTCGCAGTCTTTTCCAAAGGATTCTTTGTAACTACGTGGAATCCCGAGATGTCAGGCCAACCGACTGAACATTGCTTTACATCTGAAGTTTCTAACTTCAGTTCATTGAAGGTGCAAGACACAAGAGATTCACATTACATTATCCAGAACACACTACTTGTATTTATTTTAGTGGGTGAATAATGGCCTTCTCTTGTTACTAAGATGAACAAACAAGCTGGCTTAGGAATCAGTTCTTTTTTCACTGATGATTCAAATGTGTGTGTGGAAATCATTCACTGGTTATTTTCTCTTTGCAGTGGCCTACAAAACATAGCGAAGTCAAGAGTGGACGTCCTACCAAACTCTTCACTGATAAGAGGTGGGTAGATAAGTCAGTTGGTTGTCGGTTTTTACAATAATAGGGTTGTCAGGAATTAGATCTATTTCAACATGAAACCCTGAAAACAAATCAGTAACAAGATACTAAATCAAACCATTATCAAACAGGAACGGTGTTTCTGCAATAAGGTTAATTTTGCTCACTGCAGTGAGTGATAACACTGAAAGAAAGGAAATTGAATCTCTGGCATTAACCTTGGAAGAAAAAAAACAACCTGCAAAAAGGATTAGTTACAGAGAATGAGGAAAGGGAGGCAAGAAGAGTAATACAGATCTGTAAAAGGTACAGAAGAAAGTCTTTAAGTGCAAAAGGCTGGATGTACAGGTGCTTTGGAAAGTTTTTGGGTTTACGATGACTGGAAGGTATTGCTAAAGTGGAAGCGTCAATCTTGTGAGCTAGAAAAGACTGCTGGTATCTACCTCCAGTGCTGAAATGAAAATATGGAAGATGGACCACTGAAGTTCTAGTTTTACAGCATGCTCACTAATTCTGTAAATGTCAGTCACTAGCACCTGGCCTCTTCAAAGAAGTGCTTATTTAAAGGCATCTGTCTTTTCCTAAATGCGAACGAATAATTTGTTTCTGTAGATAGCAAAGTAAATGCAAATACCATGGAATATGATAACACTCCGGTACAGACTATTTTTAGGTCACCTTATCAAAGAACTACATAAAATATGATTTACTTACTGGGTTGTTCTAAATGTAATTCAGGTTTGTGGTTCCTCCACCTTACACTGTTGACTGGCAAATTTGAGCCTTGTTGTGTACCTGGTTTTGGCACGCTAATTTTAAATGGGCTTCCTAGAAAGGTACAAATCAAGTATACAGGTTTTGCTGCATCATCGTGCATAAACCATTTTTGCAAGCTAGCAATAATTTCTGTTGAAGTGGGTATGTTCCCCTGCAATACTAGTAGTAGGAACAACAACAGATACTTTACTGACCCGATCCGTATCTTCAGCATGCCACGGAAAAGTTCAGGTGAATTTGAGATGATCCAGCCAATATGTATGACAAGTTCCTGCTGAACTACAGCTTCTCTTTCATCTTCTAAATGACATTTTTCATAGATTATATTCTTAATCACTCCTGGGGATAAGGGATTAGAAATAACTTCTTCCTCTTGTCCAAAAGCTCCAAGTGTCACCTACGATATATTGAAAACAATTCAGAAGATACAGACAAGTGTAAAACCACTGAAAAAGCACCTCAGCAATACAACTTCAACAACTCTGCTTTTCTTGTTTAAAATTTTGCAATACAAAAAACCAAATAATTTTAAGTCAATGACACTTGTTAATACTGCTAGTTGGATGCTATTAAAACAACTAAATTCACTTAAAACCACAGTAAATATAGGACATATTTTTGCAAATAAAAATAAAAATACAGGACCACTGCTTTGGTTTCAAAACTGGCTGTGTAATCGTAATGGTGCATTAGGTTGAGATAGTCTTTCATGTCCGACATTTACGCTGTGGAGCTCACTTAAAATTCAGAATTAACTTCATAGTTTTGTTTTTGTATTTCTAATAGCATCCCAAAAGTTACAGCCTTCATTTGAAGAAAATATATATACTGGATAAAAGTGCAAAAAAGGTTGGGTTTTTTGTTAAAAATGTTGTTAAAACTCTGATTTCCTTTTAATCTGCTGTCAGTAAAATACAGCAATGCTAAGTTTTGTCTGATAATAAAAATCATTATTATAAAGGGATCAATGAAGGCAAGTTAGGTTAAAAAGCTGAAAAGAGCTGCAAATTACGCTGCATGCAGGTGCAGCTTCCTCTGTAGCTCTGTAGCACCAGAAGCACAGAGCCAGACCTCAGTCTGGAGTAAGACAAATACAGAATCTGTCATCTTAGTGTTACATATAGGTAAGTATAGACATATTTTAAGACAAAATGCATATTAACCCAAAATGCATAATAATATGCATAATAATAATAGTAATCCACTATTATTTGGAAACAGCTACTAATTAACGTTATTAAAATTAGAGTGCTGGGGAGTCCTCCTTAGGAAAGGAAGAAACACTGATGATTAAACTTCAAAACAGAAAAGTAAAACCCTGAAAAACTTTCTGCTCAATTGCCACTCCTATGTTGTCTTATGCCTCCATCTACTACTGTGAAATGAGAGCATATATTTAAACACTACGGAGTTACAGAATTATGCCTCTTCCCTTATTATTTAGGTGATGAACTGTCTTTTCAGTAACCTTCTGTCATTAAATTTATTAGCCCATAGTATATGCAAGTGTTAAATATATCTGTTTTTTCTGGATATTTCTCCTTTAGTAAAGCCATGGGTTACTTTTAAAAGAAGCATCAGAAGCCTTCAAAACTGAAAAGCCCGTTTATTTAATTTTCCATTACCATTCCTTAATACACTTCTGAGGAGTGAAGACTTACCTGCTTGCCCTGAACTAAAACATTAGTAATAGATGGTGCAAGGCTGTCCACTAGTTTACCTAAAAGACTTGCTGCGAAGCGCACAACAGACCTGAGGGCAGAAAACAGAGCAATCCCACTGCATATCAAAAGGTAGTTTAATGAATTCATATATAAGTTTGAAGTCTGCCACAGCAGAGATCTCAAAGCTAACTCAGTAAATATGTTCATTATTTATAAAGAAGAATTTGGATCAGATTTTATGTAATACTCTGTGGATTTTCATTTTGTAGTCTGGATATAATTGATCAAAAATGAATTTAGTTAGAACTCATTAAACTACCAGCTCCATAAAAAGCTTGTTGTTCTTTTCTCAGCATCATCTTGAAAACAAACACGTAAGAGATGACAGCTTCTCTTTAGTGACGTTTTGATGATTTTGCAAAATAACTAAAGTTTTTAGTCTATTTAAGGAATAATTAGAAAGATTTTGCAAGGGAAAAGTACAACATGTAACAGCAAGACTTCATTTTGTTTTCCATGCTGAGGTAGTACTTCAAAATAGGTAGCATGAAGAGACTTGTGTAAACTGCTAAGGTAAAAACTAGCTGTAACATCTAAGAAAAACTTTTTTTTTTATCTCTGCAGGTGATGTTTAATGATACAATACTTACGGTAATAATTTCCTAACAAAATACAAACCAATAGACCCATATTTGAGCTTTTCTAGCACAGGCTGTGAGGCTACTGACAATCATTTATCCACAGAGATAATGAACAAGTTGTAACATTCTCTAGTGTTAGTAAAAAATTCAAACAGATGATGTTGATTCCTGTGAAAACTGCTATACGCTTCTCAAGATAAAGAGCAAAGCATTTAAAAAAAATGCATTAGCTGATACTAGCAAAATGCAAATAAGCAAAAAAATCTCATGGAGCTCCATTTCAGATTTCTGGGCACTTTACCTGTTTCCCATGTACCAGTAAAGTAGTAATATGTGTGACTATAGAAGAAGAAAATTTCTGTGCAAATGCAGCACTGTAGCGCAACACCAACCTATATAAATGTCACATGGCAATCATGGAAGAGAAATGAAAAACAGTTTACATATTCTGTTTCTAAAAATACTTTTGATTTTTACTGTTTACAAAAAAATACCACCAAGGTATTTTGGTTCTACCTTATCATTGGCAAAGGCCCATTTAATAGTATGAACAGACTGAACTAAAAAAACCCACATTTTATCTTTACAGACTCATCTGTTAGAAATAGAGTAAGAACAGCATTCAGGATAGGCTCAACTAATTTATTTGATAAAAATAAATGAAATTTCTACTGAGCTTCAGGGCAAAGAAATTAATAAACAATCTGGAAATACCAACCTACTTGCTGACACCTTTTAAAGTAATTGTGACAAAGTCAGGCTCAAAGCAAATTATTTGGGGGCAATAAACAAACAGTGTTAGTGTATCATCTGATAATACAACTTAACTGACTTATATTTAGCCACCAGTCTTTGTAAAAAAAGCTATTGATATTTTATCATGCCCTATAAGAAAGAATAATATTAGTAGTATTCTCTGATTATTTGAATTTAATGAGGACTGTAAACCAGCAATAGCATTCAAAACAAAACTAGCTGATTACTCTTTCATGTTTTACAAGGTAACAGTAAGGAAATACTAAATTTTTTTAAAGCAGTTCAGCCACAATTTTCTAAGTAAAACTGTCCTTTTTTCCCCACCCCTTTAAGGGCGTAAGAATTCAGCTTTACTGTCTTACAAATACATTAGTGAAAAAAATTGGTGTAAACCAGAAGGAACATGATATACATATACAAACCAGAGCTTTTTGCTGCCAGCTCGTCTATAGATTCTTTCAATATGCTCAGCAACTGTACCTAAAAACATTAAAAAAACAAACAAAAACACACACACAAACGAAACAAAAAACCCCAAAACACATTAAAAAAAATGCACAGGTTTTCATTTAACAGTAATAAGGTAAATTTAATGACATCAGTTGGTTCTGAATCAGCTTTAGTGAAGCACTTACCTCTTGTGCTTAACACCCAGACTTTAGATGAATCAAACCCCCTCTCATCCTGTTGCATGTTGTTACACAAGAAGCCAAAGCAGATTTCAGCGAACTTTGCTGCTGCTGCTTTACAGACACCTGTACCACCTATTCTTGCAGCGTACGGGGGCTAATGAATCTACATATAGATTTGGCCTATAAAGGTACCTCCCCATCATAAGGTACATTCTCCAACTGCTGATTGATTTTGGATATGGGATGTGGATACTCTCACCTCTGTCTTGCCCCTTTGTTAAGCTAAAACCTACTCAAAGCAACGCGGAAGTCTTGCGCTCGACAGCGTAGTCAAAAATTTTCCTAATAGCCGATATCCAAAACATGAGTTGTTTTCAGCTTTGTATATGAATAATAGGTCACCTGGGTAATCGTGTGGGACATAAAACTTTCATTTTACAGGAAGCTGTGAGAGTGTGAAATAGAGAATATTTCAGTGCTCTGCGGGCTCTGCCCTGCGTAACCACAATATGGCGCCCACAGATACTTCAGTGACCGCATGAGCTTTGGTCATCAGGTGCATTACACCACTAGTCTGGAAAGCTAATTATTACTGTTGCAATGTGCAACAGAAGATATTGGACAGATATATAAGACATTATATTACTGATTTACTACTCTTCTTCTCCAAGCTGAGTTTCTCTGTGCCAAAAAAAAAAAGAACATTTTGTGAATGTCACGTGTTGAAGTAGCATGGTGCTGTATAGACGTGACCTAAAAAATAGAGGGCAGGAAATGGGAAGAGCACTGCTGCTAAGTAGGTAGTCCAGGATTCAGAGAAGTCATGAAGTACATTAATTACTTCCATCACAACACAGATACCATTCTTTTGTCAGCTCATAAGTTGATCAGCTTGCTATGCTACCAACTCTCATCATCTACGCAAGAGTCAAGTGCGGACCATTATGTTAAAGGTAAGAGTGGTGACAAACATTCTATTATTTAGACTTCATTTAGCTTCCACATTTTAAATTCTCAGGTGGAAGGGCAGTGTTTTTCATGCCAGGCACTTACTGGTGAACACTAAGTTCATCTGTAACAACAGTAGCGGAAGTTGACTCACAGAATCATAGCCTCTGCCTGTCAGCTGGAACAGCAAAGGTTCTTCAGCTTTTATTTTTAGGTTTATGTTTTATTGACTGTGTGATTATTTAATGTCAGTCTTGGTAATCTGCAGTCATAAGACAGGAACATTCAGTCAGTGACTCAGACTCTGTTTAATGCAAGGTGCATATTAAAAAGGTTATCGTCATCTACTCTTCCACATCGGGTGGCACAAAAAAGTCTGTACAAGTTAGAGTACAATCAGAGGCATAACTACTTATTTTCAATATAAATGCTTTCAAAACTGTTTTTAAGTCCATCATCATGATCTACTAGACAAAAGTGGTTATGCTGGTGGTTGGTTGGTTACAGAGGTTAGGAAGTCTGCTCCACATTGTCTCCAGAGCAGAGAAGGACACAACCTAAAAAGGACTCAAGAAAGCTACCAAGGCTCTGGAAGCCTGACAACAGTACAGGTAAGAGTGGGGAAAAGCCTGCTGCAGAGGCTACACCTGCCTCACACTCCGATTCCCACCAGGACTTTCAACTGACATTGTGTTTCAACAACACACTGTATCAGCCATTTAACTTTATTCTACTTCATTGTTTTCCATGACTCTTAATATAGCAATATGGATGCAATGTATATTAATGTCAAAGTGACAGCTCTTAATCACAGGAGCCAGCTGTCTTATATCAAAATTATGAAGCAGGACTGTATAACAAGAGGTGCTAAGTTACAGTGCTTGCTGAATAACTGAGAGTATTATTTCATCTTTATATTCCTCTTTTTCTGAGGGGTATTAATATATTCAAGGGCAACTAATAAGCAGTCTGTGGAAAAAAAAAAACCCACCAAAATTTGCAGCACAAAAGCCATAAGTCTTAGTAGCCTCTTCTGAATTACTTTGCATGAATTTAAATCCTATGCTCTAATACCAAGCTATAATACAAAACTAGAGTAAGCTTCACAGATATATTGACTTAAAATCTGGTTACACAGAAGTAACGTAAAAATTCAGTATAAAGCTTCACACATTTCAGACTGCTACAAACAGATTAACTTATCTTTAGTTTCCATTTGCTATACAAGGTCAAATCCCTTATTTTTTTGTATCTATGTGGTCAAAATGACAACCAGATATAGCACCAGCCTACAAACAATCAGAGTTCATATATTTAGCAGCTCATTCCCTACCATGCTATGAATTTGCATGTCCCATTTAATGCAGAAATTGCTTTAAAAGGCAAAGAAAATAGCTACAGAACTGCCTGCATGCATGGCTATTATTCATGTTCATTACAACTGCTTCCTGAACTACTCAGAATAGCCAAATGAAAGAAGCTCTTACCTTCCTTGGTGATAAAATTCGGTCCTTCCCTTTTAAGCAATATACTCGAGAGTAATGCTTGACTTGCTAGGCAATTGCAGTCCTTAAAAAAAAACCAGCAACAACATGACCACTAATAGCCTTCAGATTTTCAGCAGAGCAAAACCCCAAGAGCTATTAAAAATCTCAAGTGAAACCAAAAGACCCCCCCCTTTTTTTTTAATTAAAAAAAATAAGTCCACAAATTTTCTTTTAAAGGGGACTTCACAACAGTTTCATACTCTATGTATGCTGTATCCTTGTCACTGCTGCTTGCACAGGCTTGTCTGTGGTTCAAATGAAGTTGTAATAATTTGGCCTTGGTAATGTCTCCTGATTTTCTGTTCTTCAGCCCTATCACTTACAGCAGAAATGCTTGTAATGACACAGGAAACCAAGTAGAATACTTCGTGTGTACCCATGAAACACTAGATCTAGAAAGAGTCACTGGGACTTGTCTGCTAGATAAAGGAAAAATGCCAAATGAGAACTTTCCCTTGGTATCATTAAGAAGTCACCAGTCTGTCAGAGTGAATACCAACTGTTGAAGTCTTGAATTTTAGTCTAGCAATAAAATCCCTATTCATAAGACACATGACAAATGGATTCCCTTATAGATGGTCATTTATTACCAGCTGATTTGGGTAGCTGGGAGAGATGGAAGCCAACAGTTACAGCATGAAGGGCCAGAGAGTTCTGTGATGTTAAGATAACAGGTGTCAAGAGGAAGATTCCCCTACGTATGAAGCGGAACATCAGATGTTTTATGTCACTAGCTATGTTATTAACATTGAACCATGACATTAATGTTGCTCCATGTAGGCTGCTGTTAAAAGATGAGAATGAAGTTATATTGTATCAAGTTTTCTTACATTAAGTTTCTGCAGGATCTCATATGTTGACTTCTTTTTCCAGTCATTAATATTTATATCTGGTTGCTGCTCAAGTTCAGAAGCATTTGGAGTACTAGACTGTCTCTTGACTTTTGAATGTTTTGGAAGATCCAGCTCCTCCAAACTCTTAAATATAGGAGCCCTGAAAAGTAAGTGTATCATTTCTTCATAGTTCCAAAAATATTTTCATTATCAAACACTTCATCATTGTTATCTACACATAGACTTACTCTTCTGTTTCAGTGATTCTTAAGAAGTCAAGTTGTTCAACAACTGCTCCAGATATCAATGTCTGAAATGAAAAATTGAACAAAAATCAGAAAGATGCAGAAACATATGTAACAATAGTTGTCTTTTGATCTCAACATGTTGCTGGTGGTTTCCACTGAGGAAGTAGCTCCTTTATCTACAGTTCCAAATAGCTTTACACTTTCAGAGTAATTTTCCTCTTTCTTAGGATCTCTCTTAAGACAGCGGAATTCTCTCAGGGCTGCTGTCTTTCTTTTGCTGGCATTCTGCTGTTCTTTTGCCTGCAGTATACAGCTTAATCAAGCAATGTCCAGCCTCCCTCAAAAAAACAAGTCTGATGAAAACACCCCAGATTAGAGATTTGCATTCAGAGTCTTCTGTTCTGGATCATAATACTCATGGTTTCAGGAACCACTGAGGGATGGGTAGCTTTCCTGTCAGTCTCACTGCTGTTACAGGAAAACACAACAACATTTCCTACTCTGTCGTCATTTCCTGAACGCAGCCATGACCACCTAAGCTGACACATCAAACACAGCTCATGAATACTTCTTTCTCTGAGTATTATATACCTGAAATTCAATGTTGTCTTTATTGGATGCAGTCTTGACAATTTATTCACTCCAAATTCATACAAATTTCCTATTTATATACTGCCAGAAGAAATGTGTTGTGCTACAGTATTTTTAAGACTGCGTTCTCATGATTCTCATGAGCCGAATAAATCTGAGCACTAGCTAAATAAACGAGTGCCTACTTCTAAATTCCTTTTTCATTATACGCAAGTTGCAATAAAACACTGTGAGAAGATTGGGTACCAAAAAAACCCCAAACCACCGTGCTTTGCTTTTATTGCTAGTGTAACTTCTTCTTTGACTTGCATATCTGCCTCAACACGTGATGACAATGAAGGTGAAAATCAGAGAAGAGCTTCAAGTCTTTTAAGCATACGCATTTTTAAATGAGATTACATGTTGCACATTTTACAAGAAAGAAAGAGCGTTCGCCCAATTAGAGACAGACATTCTATCTCTATGCATGCTTTTACATATGTAGTTAATATATATATATTTAATATATTTTTTTCTGGAATAGATGAATTAAGAAAACACCACAACTTAGCCATGTCCCTTATCCCAAATCCTCCCCCATAGAGAAACAGGCTGTTTCCAAAATTTTACAACTGTGCAGTAAGATTGAGAGGTTACAGTTAAACTGATGGACAAAGTACACCTTATTCTAGCAGTAAATGCACTGATCACCACCATCTACCATTCATTTATGAAAAGAGTAAAGGGAAGATGGAAAAAAGGAAAGGCTTTTGAAAGCTGCAAAAGAGAAATGGACGTTAAAAATAATTAAGAGATGCGAGACCTTTTCCATTTAACCCAAACCAGTTTTTATAACCTTAGCTTAATGCTATAACAGGAATTAAATCTTTACAATTAATACACTGCAACATAATGAAACATGTTGTACTGACATAGAGGGAAGAAGTCAGCACATAGTATTTCTGGGTGCGGTAACCATTTATCCAATAAAAAAATGCCACAAGTATATAGCATTCCTGGGGGGGTTTTAATAGAGTGCATTCAGAAATCTACAGGGGGATTGGCCAAGAACATAACTGTATCTACTGAAGTTGTATTAGAGCACTGTTACACTACTGATTCTCTCAATGGCAGATCCCTTGGTAATGATTCCTGCATATAACTTGATCCACTTTGTCAACCTACAAATTACCCACTCTTCATTTCTGCAATCTTAACTGTTATTCATTCAGGAAGAACATCATACCTGTACTCTGTCGACATGAACTTTTACTCCTCCAACAATTCCCTTTCTAAAGGCTGCCAGCATATCTAATATTGGATTGAATCTGCTCCCTCTGAAATTAGAAACACAACTCCATTAGTCTTACCATTAGGAAATTACCACACTGCAAATGATGCTTTTATCTCTCTCTACCTTATGTTGTCTTCCCGGATAAGTACAACAAAGAGTGGACGACCATGCATTTTCCAATACTGCTTAATGAACTGTAGTGCATTCTAGGTAAGAAATAATACATTAGTCACAAAAAAATATAAATATACAAGCACAATGTACCAGAATACACAGTACAAGATACTAGAAGAGCTATCTTAAAATAACAGTGCTGAACAACCCATCAGACTGAAAAAACCCCACACCTTAGCTAATACCCACTAACTGCTTTCTTCAACAAATGTAATCTGCTTTCTAGTACTGCTATTTCACCAGTTTACTGAAGATACTCCCAGTGTGTCCACTGATCACACACTAAACCACTGGACAGGGTGTGGTGTACCGAGCTCAATGTGATGACCCAGGAAGCATGTGTGGGATTCCAGGACTTGAATCAGCCACTAGTATGGAATAACCAGTGCCACCTTCTGTGCGCTGGAAGTCGCTGCTCACAAACAGGGGACTTGGCAGGTAAGCTTTGCACTGCTGCCTGGCTTAAAGTTGGGGAAGGAAGGCAATTTTTAACATTTGTGTGAAGTCAAGTAATATTTCCTCCAGGTGAGGCAAACAGAACAGTCTCATTCCTCTCCTCAGCTGAAACCATTTATTTTTCCAGAGGAAAAAAAATGGTACTTAGCTTGCTGCACTACAGAATTCCCAATCACTCTGGGGTGAGGATTTTTGTCAGGTACTGACTAGAACTTGTACTGGCCTGACAGGATATTCATCTTAATACACTTTCCACTGCAAACTGCAAGTTTAGTTTTATATTAGACAAATATACACTATACAGTGCTACCCTTTCAATCTTCTGTTCTACCAAGTTTCACAGTTTATTCTTCTACAGACTCTGGTTTTGTCAGTTTCTCAAAGGCAAAGTTACAGATAAATACCTTAATGTCATCAATCAACATCATAACATCTTGAGACATGTAGAAATCACTTAGATCAAAAATGATCGAGTAGCAAACTACAGTCTTTCCTAGTATTCGATAAATCTGTTGAGAGAGAAAGCATCCATTAAGCCTCTCCTAAAATATTTGAAGCACTGAAGTAGCTAAAAAGGAAAAAAGGTATTTTGAAACTATCAAAGTAATAATTAATGTAGAACAGTTGAATTTAAAAAAAAAATACTTAAGGTACAACCTATATAGCTAATTTTAGGTACCCTATTTTTTATTAGGTATGCAGATCTACTTTCTATCTCGGTTAAAGCAGTTCACTTCATCAGTGTTCATCCTGTTTTGGCCAAGTATTACTGTAATTGGATGTCTTCGGAAGCATGTGACACTTTAATAGTACAACAGCATGCACAGTCCCAATCGCAGAATACATTACAAGGACCTTAAAATAAGTTACATGCAGAAAATGGAATTACTTTTTGATTTTTTAAAAATCATTCAGATGTTAATTCAATGTTTATATAAAATATACATCAATAAAAATAATTAAAAAAAAAATCTTTTGCAACAACCTTTGATGTTCCAAGGCATCCTATAGGTCTGTCCGGTCTTCCAGATAATCCCAGTTTGTCATTGACTCCCAAATGGAAGTAAGCCTGTGAGAATGAATCATGAGAACTGAGGGAGGCCTATGTACAAGCCTTTCTTATGCTCCTACTGGATCTCACACAGAAGGCTGTTTGCATTCTGCTTTAATTAGAAGGCAAGACTCATTACATGTCCTTTTTTTTTTTAATACAGTTTGAAGCCCAAACTTAATTCTTTTGATTTTAATTATTTTACAGTAAAGATAAATCAACTATGTAATTGAAACAAGACAACAAGATGCAAGCAGTCTGCTCCCTACCTGTCAGTCATCCCTTTCAGTGTAACTCTCATCACTTCTGGCAGACCAGTGCTCTGTGTGGGTGTGGTGTAACAGCTGCCCTTCCCTAATCCTAATAACAATTTTGGGAGGATGAACGATTTTCCCCTTTCTCATGAAGGTAAAAATACAGTTAATAGTGGTTTATATTAGAATAGCCATGTTTTCATCAAGGGTAAACAGGAGTGCTGGGCAGGATCCTGAGGCTATGGCTAAGGACACACAGGTGCAGATCTGGGCTTGGGTAAAGCCCCAGAGTCCTGCCTGGCAGCATAGTTTCAAAATTCAACTAAAACTTGTTGTTTCCTATATTAGGTCTTACTTATATATTCTTACCCCTGTTATATTTCTAGGCAATGTATTAAAATATTTTTTAAATCTTCAAATTGCTTATTTAATTTTATTTTTTTTAAGGACCATTTGTATTTATTGTCTGGCCAATATTGCATTCTGTAATGTTTTTTCCAAAGTGGATACAAAGGTAAAACTGTAATATAGGAATTTGTTACAGATCTTTAGTTTTACTTCAGTGAAGGCCTGCAAAATTAATGCATCAACAACACAAGCAAGAGAGAATTATCTCATTATTTATTGCCTGATTCTGACTTTAGTTAAATTATGGATGCCTAATATTAATACGCAAAATTATATCAGCTGAAGTAAAGAAATAATTGTCACTTATTACAGTATGTGAGAAGAAAACCACTAAAAAAACCCTAATCTGTGGGCAGGAAGTATAAATGCATCAGTTAAACCATCCTGAAAGCTGCAATTCTTTTCCTTATTTGGGCTGGTTTTAGGTAAGGAACCCACCGTTACCAAAATTTGAGAACATTCAGAATTCAGAACATTGTCCCAAGCTCAGTCTTTATGCTATAGGAAGATAATTCAGAAGGAAATGAAAGTGAACACTTGAACAACTATTACACTCAATAGTTTTTTACTGCCGTCAGCTTGGGGCCTTCCTGACATTGCCCATGTTTCTGCATTAATAACAAGAACAATTTAAAAAAGAAAAACAAAATTACCTACATCACCTGTTCATCCAGACTAAGTAACTGTATTCAAGTGGGAAAGGAATAGAGACATCAAAACATTAACAGCTTTAAATAACTCATCTATACCTAAGAAAAGCAAAAGAATATTGAACCCCTTTTCATAGTAAATGATGAAGAGTGTAAGAATGGCAGTAGACATTATAATTTAACACTAAAAGGATGTTTATTTTGCTAGATGTAAAACAAAGTAATTTCGTAGCAAAAACAGAACTCCAGTAGCACTGTAATATTGTCTTGTCCCTTGAAGACTCTTCCTTTAGCTTGAGGCCTCACATTGTCTTACACTCTACTAAAGTAGTTTAAGCTTAATAGCGTTCCATCTTGATCTGCTACCATCAAAATGCCAGTTTAGATTCAGCACAATATCTGAACACAAGCACAGTTCTGTGGAAGTCCAGCCGCTTCAAGCAGGGTTGGGTTTTTTTTTATTAAAATGCCCTTCAGTTCTGGAATATTAAAGGTGCCAATAGCAAGGAATGGCTGTGAAAGCAGATTGGACTGTTGGGTTGATTTATGAGAGTAGATCAAGCTAGAGTGGTCTTCCGTACCATCTGTTTCTGTGTTCTTTTATCTGTTATCAGTCTGCCTGTGGAGTATTCTGCTCTTCTCCTATACTGTACTTGCTGTACTTCTCCTGTACTGTACTTTTTTTCTCCTATATATTGCATGTATCTTGTCCCATTTTCTTGTTTTCCTCTTCCTCTTTTCAATCCCCTCACCAGACTTTGTGGATCTGTTTACAGGACCCCCAGTCCAGCTTTAAATCCCTAATTTTCCTGAACGAACATCTTCCCTTCATCCATTTCTTTATTTTTACACTACTTTTTTGGACACATGCCTGTTTACAAGTCTAGAGGTTTAAACTGTTATCACGTGCCATTAAACCAGTTCAATTCTGGATCAGCTTACATGTCTGACAGCTTCCTGCAACTTGTTATGGCTTGTGTATGTTCCGTGGGATTGTTTTCAAGGTTTCTTTCAGAGGAAGGGTCCAGATGTATCAGCCAGAGAGGTAAACAGGCACGCAGTAATCATACAGATTTTTATGGGGACTTTTGACAAATTTACCTACCATTGCTGATCAACACATTTATCATTTAGAGCAGCAGTCTCTTACATTAAAATGTATTTCCAGGACAAACAGCTGTGGATAGCTGGAAGCAGGTATTCCATGGAGCCAAAGTGCTATATATAAGTACTGAAAAATGACTGAACAAAAAAAGAGGTCACGGTAGCGCTAAGAAAATGCCGAAATGGACCAGCATGGCCTGTAGATGCCATTCGCCTTCAGCTGCTGCCTGCACGCGGTGTTGACAGCTACCTAAACAGATGCACCTAAGCTGGCATCATCAGTGAGGCTCAGTACAGGTAAGGGCTAACAGGGCCAGCCTTTTACATGAAAGGGTATGGTACTCTGTACAGCAAAAGGGAAACCTGAAGCCTTCACAGAGGATGAAGGGGATTCTGAAGGTGTTCTTCACAGTTCATTTTTAACTGTACATTTTTAAATGTGCTGAGCTAAAGGGGTTGTGGAATGACGACTGGGGGTGATTTTAAATATCAAAATCATATTAAAGTTGCAGTATTGTTCACACATAGGGAAAGGTATAACATCGGAGAAACTTTCAGGGCAGAGTGCAAGTGGTGTGCCAGGAATCCTTCACAACAGTTCCCTAGGCGACACTACTTGCAAGCAGCGCGGGGGATGGAGCAGAGTGAAGATTCCACGGCCAGGCCCTGCGAAGTTGCAACAGAAATGGGAACTTGATGGTCCTACAGAACTGATAAGCTGCCTGTTTGCGACCCTGGGCCAACAGTCTGTCAGGTTTTGACCAAGTACTGTCCTTTGTAGGAGCTTTGCTCATTATGTTATTCTACTACCAAAACACACCTCCGTCCCAGAGGCTGCCCGCCTCCAAGGTGCGACCACCCCTCACTGAGTTTGCGCAGTACATTTTCTTTGGCTGTATCTTTAAAAGTTACAAAAATATTTCTCTATATATTAATTTTAAATGCAGAATTCCTTACCTTAACAAGTTCTTTTTGAGCCCATATCTGAATTGGTTCCACCTGCTGCGGGGTCTGAGTTTGGATTCCATATGTGTTCAGAAAAACTTGGAGGCTACGAATGAAATAGTGACAAATTTAACGACGAATCACAGAACAGACTTAGTTTTAACAATTATCTTGGCAGCAGATACACAAGTTAACAGTGTTATATTCTACACATCTTTGAATGCCTTTAGCAAGTTTAACATGTCTGTTGTTTAACAGTTCACTGACATATATATATATTCATAAGGAGAGTAAATACATACCGCTGACTTTCTGCTATCAGGGCCACATGTACTACCAAGTCATTTTCTAAAGGACCCTAGAAAACAATGAAATAATGTTTATTAGCATTGCTAACTAAATATTTTGTTAGATGTAGAATGAATAGGGACAGTGTCTACTGAAGCAACTGACAAGTACGATAGACATCACTGTCTACACCTTTTCTTACTGTGTGAACAGACTGAAAGAGCAACACAGCACTAAAACTTGTACATCTTAAAACTATGGGAAGGCTGTCTTATCAATTCCACTTCACTACATGCATTTAGAAAGATTAATAGTAAATAGGTATCTGGTAATAATTTCCACTGTTTGGTTTGGTGGGTTTGGGGGCTTTGTTGATTTTGTTCTGATATTTTTGTTGGGTTTTTTTTGGTGGGTTTGTTTTTAAAAAAAACAGGAAAAGCATTTTGCTTCATCCAAAAATTTAGAATGTATACAATTCTTTTATGGCTGATATGACATAATGTCTTGATACACATTTGTAAAGTATGAAATAACTCAGCTATTTGGGTAACCAATAATACTATTTGCTCTGAAATACTTCCATCAGACAGCTACTCTTTACAGTTATATGAAAGACTTACTCCATTTTACAGGAGATAAAACAGTATTTTCTTGCATTGTTTATAACACAGATACTTCATGTTTAAAACAAATACTAGTACTTTACATCAGGAGGCCATGCAAATAGGAATGAATTCAACATGTTGGGTAAAATCATTGACTCCCTGAGTCTTGAAATGGCAATTCCCCTTTCTTTTCACCAGCAGCATACAGTAAGAACTACAACAGGAGACATCCAAGTTATTCCTTGTTCATTTCTGCTCTCAACAGAACTAAAACCAGCACACATTCTCATTCCTAAAATGCTTTTTGTCTACTTATGTCTAGTTCAGAGTGAACATTTGACATCACTGGACAAGCAAGTTAGATCTTACAGATCTGCAGCAGAAATTCCTGATAACATTTTACCAGCAGCAAAAAATTTTGGATTTTTTTTCCACTCGAAAGAAGTTTCCAATGGCAGTACATGCACAAAGAGACCAGATTAAGAAGTCAGAAGTTCAAGTGATAATAAAAGATTTTCCTCCCCATCAGAAAATGAGAGTTCCTTCTTTCCTTCCTTCCTTTTCCTTCCCTTTCACCTAAGCAGTACTTCTATGCCCACAGAAATGTGTGTGTTATCGAAGCTCAGTTGTGGCTTTTGATATTATACTCACTTTCTCACCTTCTCAAAATAAATGGACTTTTTGCAGAGCTCTGACATTTCCTGCGAATGTGTGCAGAAAGGCATGTCGTGACACCATCTGCCCAGTGACACTGCAGGAAGAGACCAGTACTGACATGCTTTCTCTGCTCGTGCCAGGAACGGAGTCAGGGGGTTGTCCCTTAACCTTGTTTTTTGGGCGGTTTTTTTGATTTGCTTGTTGTGATGTGTTTGTTTGCTTTTTATTGCACCTTCATGCCAGTGAAAACAGGCCATCCATCTCACAACCTCCTGCCTACAGAAGAACACGCACAACTACATAAATTCTCAAGATATTGATCTAAGTCAGATTTCTAGAAAGATTTTTATGTTTAAGGAAAAAAAGTAATCTTATCTTCTCTTGATTTCTAGCTTTCAAATATAACATCAGCCTTGTTCATTAGAATACACTCAAGATTCACCCTGAGAAGGTCTTCTCTTATCCTGACAACAACAAATACAGAAAATTTTTGCTTAAATTTTAGCAAATTTTAGGCAGCTACAACTTTTAAAAGGAAAGAGTAAGAAGTATCAGCTCCACCAAGTTGTCCCAGAAAAGCACAACTGCTCTTCAAATAATTCTATTGTAAACAACTGTTGAGCTCTGAAAGAACACAAGGACTATAGAAGCACTTGAGAATGACAAACCATCGAGTCTGATCTCTGTTCTAACAGTGATGAAGCTTTTTCGCTGTTTTGTGGGGGTTTTTTTAGCTCCTTCAGTTATTTCAAAGCCTTTCAACACTGCTGCACTTTCGGAGTGTCCCTATGATAATACTGAATTTTAGTGGGTAACTTCATTTTACTAAATAAGTTCTTTCTTGACCCACAAAGTGACCACCAAGGAGTAAAGTTATGAGAAAATAATTCTTTCATTATATATTATCTCTTTTGGGAAGCTCTGAAGGCAGAGGCGATTTCTCTCTGAAGATCTGGAAATTCCCTATCATTTAATGAGTACCCCTAAAAATAGTTAAAATGCTTTTTTACGAAAACATTTCCTGCTGAGTCACACAGTGTCTTTAGAACAAGCTATCATCTTCTTCCGAGTGCTCATCCGTGGCATATTAAAAGTTATCGGCTTCAAGAATTGAAGAAAAAAAACCTGTCAATGGGCTGCATGCAGCACTGACTTGATACAGGCTGCTTCTAATGGTACTCCTGAAAGGGCACACGATACCAGCAGCTCACAATTTCTGTAACATTCATAATCCAGTGATGTAAGAACAAAGAAACAAACTGGGAAGAAATGAAGTCACTGAGCTTTCATTATCTCATATTAACATGGCAGAAGTGCTGCAGTGTGAACAATGAAAATCTCATTAGGAATGAGACAACACCCAGGCACTTGGATTACCTTGGTAACAGGAAACAGTAGGAAATAGAATTTTAAAGCAGCCTTTAGATAGACCCAAGAAAAACACTGTTCACTTCTGATCTTAGAATAAATCTTCAAGATAAATGCTTCATATTTTGTACTTCAGTAACAAATTCACAATGCTGGACAAGGAGCTTTCCAAATATATATATTCCTTATACCAAGAAATCAAAAGGCTGAAAAACATCTCAAAGCTACGCATTTCCATACATACAATTCTTAGCTCTTTAATAAAAGAAGTCCCCTTCATAGAGCCCATGTTTCTGTCTTTTTATCCTGCCTACTGCAGACTTGAATGACAATGGTTCAAGCATTCCTCATCCCTGGGCACTCATTCCTGCTGTGCATTTAAGCCAAATACAGGAGCATATGTATATACTGCGCACACCAAAAAAGAGCCACATCCTTGTAGGTCTTAGGCACAATACATATAAAAAATATTAATACATTGAAGTGGTAATTCATTAGAAGGAATAGAAAATAAAAAAAGCAGGCTCATTCTTGCCTTCCTGACATATAACTCAAAGAAACATACCTACCTCTTAGCAGCTATTTAAACTTAGGTTTTATGTATCACTTTGCATCACTTAATTTGAAGGCAACCATGTACCACCTCCCCAAAACAGCAGATGTTACAATCTTCCTTGTAAAAGCAATCACCCATCAACTAAGATGTACATACATGTAATATTTTCTTACCACTTTAACTGCACTATTTGAAGACCATATGTAACACGTAGCTGGCAATTTTTCGGTAATAATATTTTAATACTGAGCTTATGCTTACCTGATTTGAAAATCTCATGCTAACATTCCGCTGATCTTGGGGAGGTATATAACGTCCAATAGGGTCAATATCTTTAGGACTTACTAACTTGTCAGCTGAAAGTAAATGATAATAAAAACACATGAAGACTAGAGTATCTTCTGCAGCTTTTGTGAAGGAGGCATGCAAACGTATTTTCTGTACTCAGTTCTGCTGCTACCATGTTTGGTTTAGATCAGTGATTTACAGATCAAAACAACATTCCGCAAAATTATATGAATTTTAAAAGTAACGACTCAAGCATCATTATTGCTACAGCTAATTATAATGCTGTAGTATATAAAAACAATCTTTTATTTTTCACAGAGATGCATTAGAAGAATATATGCAGACAACGGACTCCACAACACACAAGTTGCATAAATAGCCCTCAGTCCACAACCATGGAATTACTCTAGAGTTTTTAACTAGAAACTCAGTGGTTACCATCAAAAAATCTTTAACTTTGAACAAACACAGACAGCCTCTATCTCAAGGAAATCACACAACTATAATCCTGAAAGGGAGAAGAGATATCAAAGATATTTCTCAATACAGTACCTCAAGGAGAAAGCACAAAAAACTTCAGTTACATAGATGTATTTGAAACCTAACAATTTCTACATGGAGTTTTTTACATGAAAAAAAATCCCAAATAACCCAAACTTAAAATTCCATTATTTTAAGCTTCTCCTGAAAAAAAAGTACTCCACTAACAGTATACAATTAAAAAGGTTCAACAAATGCCTTGAGTAAAGGTTCACCATCTATGGTGAGCTATTATGTCCTTCAAATAAGTGTTCTCCTATTAAAAATCTCATTTTGCCATGAAACTGTCCAATATGTATTTATTTTTTGCTACAGAGGAGGTCACCGTGCATTTTCATTTCTCCTACATGTCAACAATTTTGCAGATATTCTGAAAAAGAACTGCAGTAGGAAATCAGCTATTAATCTAAGAGAGAGACAACTCACGACTCCATTGGCTTTATTCAACTGCTACAGAAAATCAGTGCTGTCTTGATAATAGAAATGTTTCTGAATACTACACCACATAGAAAATCAGGACAGAAGTTCATAAACTCAAACTATGTCCTGGCAAAAGCTTAACAGTGCTAGGAAAGAACAGAGACCAGAATAGACAGTGCAGCAGAAAGAAAACACATGGGCAGACAACAAAGGACCGTTCATTTGGTAAGCCCCGGAGGAGCCTGCTGCTGCTGGGAGCTATGCCAGTGACTGTCAGCTACTAGATACTGTGACCATCTCCTGTCCTCAGCCTTCTGTCGAGAGAATGCCGCTGCTTCTGCCAGGAAAGGACCTTGTTCCTCTGCTCTGCATTACTACTGTGGAGTCACGATCCATGTGGAGGTGGTTATGTTAATAAACAAATGAAAAACCAAACCACAGTAAAACTAGATTATGAAAAGTTAACATGGACAATTTATTATATACTGACACGTGAACTGCCAAAATAGGCTTAAAGGAAAACAATCATCTAAGCTCCAGTCCACCCAGCCAAGGCTTCTTGTGCTAGTTAGAGGCATGGAAGTTACTTAAATTATTTGTGGTACTGTTGATGCTATAAAATTGATTAACCGAATGACTGCAAGATCAATGGTCTCTGCCTCATAGGCCTTAAAAGCAAGAGCGGTTTCCAGGATACATGTTCTATTCCCACTCTTTTTTTACATTGGTTTATATTGCTTAGTAATTAAAATATATGGTCAGAATAGTTTCATATTTAAAACAATGATACCAATAGACTAATATAAAATTTAAGCTAACTTTCAGTATTTACAATTTTATTTAAAAGAAAAATCTCAGTGAATATTCATCACCATTATCATAAATACAGATGTATCAGAATGCAAAGGCAGAGTTCCTTTGTTAGCTCATTATTTACATCAGCCACAGTTAACATTTAATCCATCCGGTCTATACTCTCAAAAACATTGCTAAAAATTATTACAGTTCTAGGCAGCACTCAATCCACAGAACAAGACATGAAAATTACAAGGAAAAGCACAGGGAAGATAAGACAGCTTCTAAATGAAAGACTAAATGGAGTGAATTTTCAGTTGCATAAGTATAAAGCAGCTGAACACCTGGTGTTCCTCTCCCTTGCTCTGAAATGAAGACCCTATCATAAAGGCTTTACAAACCCCTCAACCAGAGCAAGAAAAAAAATCAATGAAAAACTGCATCAACCTCTGCAAAATGTATGCTTTTTTTCTTCATAAACAATATTTTCAGTTGCATAAGCACATGGTGATTTCCAGCATCTGTAGGGAGATGCTGTCGCTGGCTCTGTTCTGCGGAGCCTTTATAAGCAGGACCAAATTTTTACTTCACTACTTCTTCTTGCCCCTCTATGGGACGCAGCGAGATGGGTAACAACTGACTCAGTTTCATGTTGCTCCATTTAGAAAAATTTGGACTGCAACAGGCAGACAGGCACACAGACAGAAGAATCTAAAAGAGATTATATTGTATGCTGGCCTACATAACAGAAGCAAGGAGGCTGAGCAAACGCAAATTAGTTACTACCCTTAAGGCAACACCACAATTTCTGGAGTGGATGATGAAATGGGAAACCAGTGCCTTCCCAGAAATCGAAGGATTTGGAGTCAGGCTTCCACTTAATTAACAACCACCAACAAACAATAAAGACTTCGTCACCAAAACCAAGATTGTTACTCAGGTTTTCACTCAGAAAGGAGCAAAGTTATATGCACCAGTTATAAATTATTAAGAATAAATGGAGTTCCTGATATAACAACCACTGGTGAATACATTTAGCTTTGGGATAAAATTTCCAGAGCCTATTTGTAGAGGCCATGAAAGAAAAGGAAAAAAAATATTTTGAAAAAAGGAAGGAATGAAAAGTAGTGAATATAGTGGAGAGAAAAAGTTTTAAAACCATAAAGGAAATAGTTACTAATGGCAACATTTCCAAAAGAGATTTAGCACAATTATTAAACAGAGTGTGTAAGAATGTTAATTAACGAGAAAGAACTGAAACAAACCGAAAAAAGTTACACTACTCAAACAGCATTTAGCAAGCAATAAATACAATGTATTTAACCAATAAATACAATGTGTTTAACCATTTCTGCAGGTATAGAAATACACAAGTCTTAGAAGACAAATAGTAGCAGAATTACTACAGTATTCCTGCACATATATTTGAGGATTACTTAGCTAACGTTAAGAGGTTAAATTTAACTTTTTTTTTTCATTAAAGGCAAGACTGCCTGCATATGCTTTAGGGTGTTGGCTAAAAAAGGTATTATGTAAGGAACACAGTGAAACCAAACAGGTGGGGCACCAGACGGACTCTGTTCTCCCACACCTAAAAGATATGTCCACTCTTCTTGCCAAGTCTTGAATTTTTAAACCCTGCTTCAATGTTTCTCATTTCCACTACCAACAGCCTGTTTCCCTTTACAGTGTTCACAAAGTTTTTAGAACTCCATCTACTGATTACCTGACAAATGCTGAGCATATTAAAATAAAGTAATACATCTTTCTCCTAAAAGAAATATTAAGAAAAAAAAAATTCACTGTGAAGACTTTTCTGGCTTAACAACTGTTTTTGCATTAACCTTTGAATTGCCTCAAGTGAGACCATGAGTTCACACTTGGGACTGAAATTCACCGTAACAATCTTCACTGGCCAAATTTTCAAATGCACTTTCAAATGCTCATCTAGTCTCCTCTCTTTTAAAGGGTAAAACTAACACAGACTGAAAAAATACTAACTTTATCTGAGACTGCAACCATTCAAAGTTTAAACCTGTTAAATTAAAAAATTATTTACTGCTTAAGCAGTAAATTAAATGCTATAGATCACTTACAAACATCACTGCGCACATACATCTGATATAGTTAATCTAGAAAGTGTCAAGTTAATATATTTTGTCATGAAGAAAAGGAAACAAGAGAGAAAGACAGCAAAAGAAACAGAAAAAAAGAAACCTATCATGTCTAGAAGATTTTCATTATTCTATGAAGTATTCCAGTAAACTTGCAGCATAAAATTTTAACAAAAAGAATAAAAAGCTATTTCTTCCTACCACATATGTACCAAAGTAGAAGACACACAAGCCACCCATAGTCCATTCAAAACTCAAGCCAATGTGTTTATTCAGATTCAAGATAAACATTAACCAGATAAATGTCCTTCACTTCAAATGAGTCAAAACCTGATTGAATTTTCTCAGCCTCTTACCCAGGAGTTTTGCAATGATGTAAACTGCCTGTCCCCACAGGAAAAACTTTCCATCGCGTCCACTGTTGCTAGGAAACCGTTTCTGACTGCCAGGGTTCTTCTTCTCCAGTTCAACAAAATCGGCTGGCACATAGAAATACTTGGGTACAACAGGACACCCTACAGAGTTTTAAAATAAATACAGTAAGCAAATAAATTCCACTTCCCTTATTTGACTGTAGTCACCTAATAAATGTCAAGTGTATTCAAAAGAGGAAAAATTATAACTTGTCAACAATTTAATTGAACAGAGACTGTTGTCACGCATTGTTACTGCTCAAAACTATAATCAGTGTAGGAAACCCACAGCAATAGTAAACCACTTTATTTTTCACCAAACATTTCCATGGAATTTCTTCCCAGAAGACATACATTGTCTGTGTAGCACCTTACTGAGCAAAAATGAAAAACAAACCAAAAAACCCCCACCAAAACAAACAAACAAAAAAACAAAAAAACAAAACCAAAAAGCCAAACCAAAACCTTTTTCACCTCAATCAAAATGCAGTACAAACAAACCCTAACCAAAAGAAATGAAAACCGCATCACGCTGAAACACTTGAGGTGTTTTCCCTTGCACTTAGCAGCAGCTCAGGATCAGTCAACTTTTAAAACTAACACCTTGGAGAAAAGAAGTAAAATAATTAATTAAATGAAAACTATTATTTTTTGCAAGTATGCAAAAACACTTTAAAGCCAGCATTTTGATTTTAAAAGATCGTAAAATGGCATAACTTCTTCACTGGAAGAGAGTGTATCTTGTATCTAGAGTTATGCTACAGGTATTACTGATCACTGTAAATTTAACCGTTATTTCGACACCTTGTAAGTAGACAAGAATGATGAATTTAGGAACAGCATTACAACTGACTGCCCTGATTAGATGCAATATAAAAGCAAACTAATATGCATTCTGCAAATTTATATTTTGCTTCAATATTGTTTATTCAAATAAATTCAAAACTAAAGCAACAGGTGATAAACAGAATAAAGTTGCAGTGTCTGACTTAAAGAAACTAAAATTACAAGAGGCTGAAAATATTGGAAAATGAGAGGTATTAGAGAGAAAATATGCAAGTGAGTGAGTTATCAGAACACTCAGAAATTTTAATATGAGACATTAATGATATTCAACAAGAGAAACACAATATTAATTTAGTATCCTTGGAACTTCACATACTCATCAATAATCAGATAAAAGCAATGATCAGCAAGGTCAGAAAATTTGCTTTGTAGTGAAAATGTGGTAAGGAAATGTTTGTATTTCTTACAGAAACTGGTTCACTTCAACAAGTATTCTTAATTTAAAGAATAAATCAGACTAAAATATTCTGCATCTTCTTGTGTAACGGTACTACAGATGTCAAGAATAACTAACTAAAGATGCTGAGTTTCAAAATTGATTTGTCAGTATATTGAAGCTTGTTCTGTTCTCGGGACATTTTTTTGTCCTCCCACTCAAACTTATAATCTTTTTTTTTTTTTTGTAACTGAACGTTGCAGGGATGTGCCTGCAGGCCATCAACAGCCTCGTCTGCAGTACCACCAAAATTCTAGAGTTCACAATTTCAGTAAGAGAATGTTTATACTGGAATTAGCATGTTGTCACTTCTGCTCTAAACTAGGAACAATTTCATATACATACAGCAAATTTTTTTTTTAAACCTCGTTAAGTGACAGTGAATGATGCAAGTAATTCTCAACTGTATCCAGGTGGTACACTGAAATACTCTGTCTGTTGGTTGTTAATGTTTTCCTGCAAAGTGATTTTGTCAATAATGAAACATAGGCAAAGGAGGAGAGGAATGACTGGGTACAGCGTAAGTCTTACATTTGTATCAGCAGCATCTTTCCAGCTAACATTACTTTTATTATCACACTTTATAATACAATGAAATACATTATTTTAGTATTAGAATTTTGACATCAGGAAACAGTGATACTATTACTTCTCCTTTGCTCTGACTGCAATATCCATTAATAGGAATGCCAGCATTTTAATAATTTCAGATCAATAAAAAGCTAAAGTGTTTTAGAAGAATGATTATCAGATAATACCTTCAGGTGTATTTTGAAGCAAAGGATCCAGAAGATCCTGATACTCCTTTACTTGTGCAGGATTTCCTCTAAATACTCCTAAAAATAACCAAACAATAATTGATTTAATGGAAGAAATAAGTTTTACACGATCTTAAAGTTCATAAAAGAAGAAGAAAAAACAAAAATCTAGTGTTTATTTTTCAGTGGTGTAGTGCCTACACACTAACTAGTTCATGACAAGTAAAACAACTGAACTGTAGGTCCTCTCTTAGCGCTACAGTTAAATCTCACAGGCATCACGAATCAACCACTCTCCTAGTAGCTTAAACCAAATGGATGACAAGTTACACGGGACAGTAAAGCTGTGAACTTCCAGAGGCTCAGGAACTGGGCACAGACAACAGCCCAGCTAGCTTTAAGTAACTGCCCTAACTATTGCAGAATGAAGAAGCAGAGCCTGTATGCCAGTGTGGAGACAAACAGGATAGGTCTAAAGCTTTAGGACAGAGATGCAAACTGACCTACTAGTTGTCTAGAAATTCCAATAAATAAATAAATACAAGAGGCATTTGAAGTAGTAAATTGAACAACTGCCCTCAATGATTTTTAGAAGAAAAGTTACATAGGTATTATATATTCACATTACAGAGATTCAGAACTTCTGACACACCTTGAGATATTAAGCAGAACAGTGAACGCTTTATGATGAAGCTTTTGGGAAGAAACTGGTAACTTTGTGAGTACCAGTACCTTAAATATTTTTCTAGCAGAATTTAGTCATACCAAAGCAAATTCGATGAGTATTAACCTGAGCAGTGTTCAAATCATCAAGACTTCTTACATGAAAAGATGTATCAAAAATACCAAAAGTATTTCTCTTCATCAGGGAAAATGCTGATGAACTTGACAAGTCACACTGACATTTTAAAGTGGAAGACTTTTTAACACTTAAGGGGAAACAAGAGAGATGAAAACTTTTCATTGTACATCTTTCACTTACTTCTTTCCATGGTTTTCCTTTTCAACTACCATATTCCTCCATATTATTAAAAATAGCTGTGATGTTTTCCTCCTTATTTCAGCCTAGAAAATTACCATAATCCTCCGCATTCAATGAGAACTGTACAAAAGCTTTCAAAAATGCTATTCAAATGTGTCTTATCCAAAAAATAGTCACATTGATTTATTTAGTTCAATCCTTTCCCACAGCTATAGATGTGTATCTACTACCTAGAGTCCTAAACAACTTCCTTTTGAGAAAAATACCAAGAGGAAATTAGTACTGAAGCAGCCTTTTTGTATTCTTAAGAATATGCCTTTTGAATTTTTTGCATTTTGAATTCTGAAAGGCAGAAATAAAACAAAACAAAACCACAAACTAATCCACTGAGAACAATATACCAGGATGTCTTTACTAGAAAAATTTTCAATAGGTTTTCTTCTTAGATACGTTTGTGTGTATGATAGGTATTTCTGTACACGTACAGATGTAGTTATGTAGATGTGTTTAGATGTGTTTGATTTGGTTTTAAGTTTAGATGTGTTTATTGGTATTTGTTGACTTGAATATTGGTATATTGATACCTATATAAAAAAAAAAAGTCACAAAAACTAACCCTCTATTTTATTTTAAGAATAGCCAAGAAATTATTCTACTGAACAGACTGCAGTTAGAAAGCTGGAGTTTGACTCCTGTACAGAGATTTCTTTCTCTCCATGACTCTTCAAAGCTCTATCCAAAACCAAATCTTAACATACTGTGTTTTTTACATTTTCAAATATTCCCAAGCATATGTACAGGAAATTAAATCAATTGCAAAGAGAAACACATGTAATGACAGCTTATGCACAAAAAAAGACATGTTTATGTGACACACTGGACTATTTCAAAACATTTAAGCAGTCTTGACATATATTCTAATTATTTGTAATTTAGTTTTATTGACAGATGCTGTAGAGTATAAAAAGATGCATTTATGTAATAATACAACTGCTTTTATATTAAGAATCACCAAGTGAAGATAACATTGGGTATTAATGATCACCACCCATGAGGAATAAAACAGTGTTTTTACTGTTACTAGAAAATGTGTAACTAATTCACTAGGAACTACTTGCCATGACTGTTTGAACTCTCCATATCTTATAAATCCTAAAAAGCTGCCATTTACAAAACAGAAACTTTGACAAGCTACTTACATTTTCTCTTACAAGACAAGCTAAATAAACACTGATATAACTAAGTAAATTGTTGATGTGAACAAAACCAGGGGTTTATGGGCTCTGATTTACTCTCCTTCCTAATTTAATGGAGTACTGTCCCACTGTTACCCGGGTACCAAAATCCAGCTATCAGGAGTTACCTACCTACCTAGATATTCAATAGATTAACATACTTTGCTGAAAAGCCTTTCCCTTGCACTCTGCCAGTGTGCTGGATGGGCAAACAGACTTTCAGCTGAACCAGGATTCACAATGTAGCATCTTATCATAGAATGGCAGGGGTTGGAAGGGACCTCTGGAGATAGAGTCCAACCCCCCTGCCAAACAGAAACACAGAGGGCAGGCCACACAGGAACAGATCCAGGAGGGTCTTGGAAGTCTCCAGAGAAGGAGACTCCACAACCTCTCTGGGCAGCCCGTTTCACTCTCTGTCACTCTCACAATGAAGAAGTTTTTCCTCATGTTGAGGTGGAACTTCCTGTGTTTCACCTTGCTACCATTACCTCTCATCCTATCACAG
>WTSP01026548.1:0-24319 GCA_025331215.1 Actenoides lindsayi
TAGGGAACGTTTTTAAAGGGATTTGGGAAAGTTACTTAGGTTCCCAGCCGTTCCAACGGGGGAGGGGGGGTGGGGTATGATGATAATATTAACGCATTTGCCATACTGTACACGCGGCTGGTAAAGGCCATATCATGCAGGGCAAATACACCATGGGAATAACCTCTGCAAATCCACAATGATGCCCTGAGCAGTCAGCATATTGGGCACTACTGGAAACTGAGCATGGAAATGCCCAAAAAAGAAGCTGTCCCTGTAAGGCTCTGGCTGGATGAATTATTCACCTCTTGACTATCTCTGGAAAGAACTCAGCTCTTCTGAGCAAAAACTCTCAGTTACAGATAGAAGTATACCATGAAAAAAGGTGCTTTTCCCCAGTACACCTAAGTGGGTATCTGTGCCCCACACTGACACAAGATATAAGCTTGTTTATATAAGCTCTGCATGGAACTCTTCTGGCAAATTCACCAACACAGACCATTTGTCATATTGTCGTCTTTTTCTCTGGGGCTTGCAGTTCCTCTCTATTTGACAACAGAACTGATGACTATTACTTAACCCCTTTCCACATTAACACTGCAGCTGTTCAGCCAGACTGATGTTTTAGTGTAGTTTGGTGTTAAAAACTTCAATATTCGGGTGTTGAACTATGAACCCTCAGAAGAACCTGAGTTTCAGAAAAAGAGTGATCAGCACCCTCTTCAATCAGTTTTAAAACTCAGTTTCAAATCATTAAAACTGAGGTAGTCAAAACCACTAATTCCATAAATCTTGACTATTTTGACTGGAAGCAAGAGCATATCTTGCAGCCCAGTCTTTTCTAAAGCACCCTCCAACTCTACTGTCCTCTTATCTTCAACTCAACATGCTGTCCCTGGGGACATTCAGATAGTTTTTAGTCCATCTGGAACAGTGCTTATTTCAAAGCCAATTTGAATGAAATGCCTAAAAACCTCTTAGAAAATAGCTCTCATAATAAGCACTGTACCTTTTATAATGTTACATTATTACTAGGCAGTAAATTCATTTGTTTCCCCAAATCCCTTACCAACTTCTTTTAAAAACATAAATAAAAAGAAAGAATTTCAGTGGATATTATTTCACAATATGTGAATCCGAGACATTTTAATAGGAAATGCACCTCCAGGCTAAGAAGTATGAATTGTACACCGAAGGGAATGATTTAATACGCTGTTTAATGCTATCATCAAAACTGATGATAACATTATGGCTTTTATACATTTTAACATTTCTTTAGAGCTTGAAAAAGTAAGAGTGAGAACCGTATTTGTATATTAGCTAAATGTCAGAAGTGACACTGAACCAGCCAGGTCGCACATAGCTCCTATAGCATTCCCTCTTCCTGACCACAAAATATTACCTGAACACAGAAATCCAGGGATTTCCTCTGAGAATGACCCTCAGAGAGAGTACCTGCCTTTCCTGTATACCCCACCAGGTCAGGCAGAGTGACTCACACATACCATGTCCTTCCATCATATCCTCTTTTTCCTAAGCATGGTGTGTATTTTCAAAAGCTTTGACACGCAGTCAAGGAATGACAGGTTGATAATGGCATTTGAAACAGAATACTCCAGTCCACCAGGGAACAACCTACAACCAACAGGAGTTCTAAATACCTTTTGCTGGGCAGAGGGATGTGCAAGACACCACTGTTTTAGAGAAGCCAGCCAAAGCTGCAATCAGTATAAACTCTCTATGCAAGAATCTGTGTTGGAGCAATCCCAAACATCGAATACAGACTGGGCAATGAGCGGGTTGAGAACTGCTCTGCAAAGGATGACTTGGGGGTGATGGTGGATGAGAAACCGAATATGAGCCAGCAACATGCCCTTGCATCCCAGAAAGACAACCTCATCCTGGGCTGCCTCAAAAGAGGCATGAGACCCCATCTGCAGTAGTGTGCTCAGCTCTGGGAACACCAGTGGAAGAAAGACATGGATCTGCTTGAGCAGGTCCAGAGGAGACCATGAAGATGATCAGGGTGGCTGAAGCACCTCCCTTATGAGGACAGACTGAGAGGTGGGGTTGTTTTGTCTGGCGAAGAGAAGGCTTCGTGGAGACCTTATAGCAGTCTTCCACTACTTAAAGGGGGCCTATAGGGAAGATGGGGAGGGACACTTTATAAAGGAGCATAGTCCTAGGACAAGGAATAACAGATTTAATGAAAAGAAGGTATATCTGTATTAGCTATTAGGAAGAAATTCTTTATTGTGAGGGTGATGAGGCACCAAAGCAGGTTGCCCAGTGGTGGCCAGTAATGTGAAGGCAACAACCCCTTCAACTGGCAGTGGCCCACTGCATGCCACCCAAGCCTTGATACCTCTCCCTTTCTCAAAAAGTAGGAGGGGAGGAGTGATGTTTTCTTCGAGCAATCCTATATATTCCTGAGGAAGATGCACCTGCACAAGCCCAGGACTACAATACTAGCAAGTTTTTCACTCTAGTAGGTTCAAGAATGGGAAGATTGTCAGGGCCCATACAGGAATTCCTGGGAAAGGATACAGGACTTAACTCTGAGGCATAAGCTATGCAAGGGGAGGCTGAGGAAGTAATGTTGCACTGGCTTTATTTAGTCCAAAATATAAGCCTTATTTTGGTGTTCTCCGACCAGACTTGTGATATAGGACCCGGTATGCTCACAGGTCCCTTACCCGTCTACTGTATTCCTATGGGTTCAGGTTGACATGGTCAGTTCTAAGTCTTTGAGATACTCTTGCAGAAGAAGTGCTTTTAGACTTCTGAAATGCCATGTAAAAGTAAAGTTGGCCTTTCAGTGTCCTGTAGCAGGTCTATGCCTAAATTATGCATGCTCTAGCAAAAAGTATTTGTACGTAAGTATTTTCTCTTGCTTTTTTTATTCTTCCAATGAACAGGAAGTTCCTAGGGTCCTGTTAACTGTGAAAAGTAAAGACTGCTTGCACTTGTCAACAGAAACAGGTTTTACTCTGAACAATGAAGTATTCTGACACTTTATAACGTGTATTTGTTCTTCACTCTCTACCCCTTAAGAGGGATGATGGCATTTTTAAACATTCACTGGGGGTAAATGGGGAACACCTGAAGCCACCTTATGCCCACTCTCTGGAGGACAGGGACTTTGCTCATTCCACGGCACACCATTATCTTCTTGAGGAGACAGCACCTTCAAATAGACATTTTCCAAGTCAGTGTTTGGACCTATCAAGCATATAGCACAACTTCCCAATTTCTGTTGTCTTGGGTTCCTAGCAGAGCAGCAGTTCCCTTTCTCCTCCTAATGAAGACCTCTGGTTCCCATGGCAGGGGAAAAAATCTAGGCTAAGATGGTATGGGAGAGCACATTTGATAGAAATTTCCAAGAGGGAGCATATGCCTGATACTGGTTCTCATGAAGACCAAACATATAGCCCATATGTGGCTACTGACCTAAAGTGTGTGCACCTCCCTTTCATCTTGCTAGGGAGCATATTTTCTACATTGGAAAAATAAAAAAGCAGACAGTTTTTCCAGGCCAGAGTTGAACGTTGGAGCCTTCTTTTCACAGCTTCATCTCCTTTCATAGGTGAAGAGTCCTGACCAAGTCTCTTCATATCAAGATATGTTTGGTAAAAAGGTCGGAAAAGTCTAGACCAAGGCGATGTCTAACGTTAGCATGGGGATGAAGAAAAAAGAATTTCCAGGATTTTAGACAGTGGACTTTTTTAGAAAGTACTACTACTTCTTAGTTCTGAAGTACACTTGTGTAAAGGGGCAGAAAAGGAATTACATCAGTAATCAATTTGAGTTTCTAAGCTGTCCTATCCTCCCCTCACTTCCCTCACCGCACACCTCAGACCTTCCTCCAATGCTCCTGTGGATTCTTAGACCTCGCTTCTCCCTGAACTGACCTGCATTTACTTATATGTGTCTACAAACACATTTATATGTATTTACTTCAGTGTAAATATCTTCATGAGCTTTACAGAGATAGGATTGGGTTTTTGCCCAAGTATGAAAACACAGCACTTTTTAGATTCACTTATTCTTTAACTAAATAATAAATAGCTAGTATTTTGATATAATCTGTTCTTAACTCAGTGTACAGAGTGCACTATCAGGATTTAAAGCTGCTTCAGGAAATTAAGATCTCAAGCGTATAAATACATTTAGTTTCTCATTTCTGACAGGCTTTCCTCTTCAACCTGTTTGCAGCTTTAAAAAAAAACAAAACCCCAAACCAACAACATATTATTTCCTAGCTGAGCACTATGAGCACTGCATCAAAGCTGCAAATTTCACAGGGTAAAGGTTGGGGTTTTTTTATGTTTTTCTTTAAAAAGCAAGTTGATTTTGGACTGGAAACTGTATGTATAACTAAGCACTGCACTTGTGGATTCTCTTCGAGTGCTGACCAGGCTGAGCGCTGCTCCTCAGCTCTGCACTGCTGCTCTGCCATTATGTCATAACTAATCTCTAACTCTTCAATCTGTGAGTTATTCATTGTCCCTCCTCATGCTAATCTGCTGGCTATTTATAAATTAAACTCCACTATCACAGCATTCACTAGCTTACCTGAAAGGGTCTAAATTTGCCAAATAAAATGCTGAAGTTGCAAAAATACTCTCTACATTAGAAAAAATATTCCATCTCAGAAACAGCAGAGTTACTGTGGATATTTGAAGGATTTCCACTTGGGGCTATTCTAAGCATCACCATTTGATGCAGCCATTTTTTACTTTCAGCAGGCATGAGGACACAAACTAGCTTACTGAGAATCATATGATAATAAAGTCCTGGCTGGCAATATGTTGGAAAAGCTATCACCACCAGCAGGCTCTTTAGCTTCCCCCAGCTTCAGAAAGCCTCTGCATAAGTGACTGGAGGCTGAAAATCCCTAGGCATCTTATAGCCATACTCTGTCAGAAATAAGCCTTAGAGACCACATCCTCAGGTGCCAATCATCATATTCCCACTGCCTTTGGGAAGTCTTTCTCATTTATACCAGCTGAGAAATCTGCTTTTATGTGTGTACTCTCCATAATTATCTTCCTGCAATACCTTAAACAAAATAAGAATGATAAAAATTAAAAGTTCATGACAGTGTAAAAAGCAAGTGAGTCCTGCTCTGTCTCATACCAGTAAGAACCTGAAAAAGGCAGAGCTTGGAATAGTGGCTTCAGATTCACCCCGATACACAGAGCAAAACCTGGGCAAGGCAACCTCCAGAATCAGGAGTATGACTCTTGATCTGTTGTCTTATCTCTGCTATACCTTCTTCCTGACCTTGGGTAAGTTAATTAACCTTTCCTTTCTAAGTTTCTCTAACTGTGGTATGATTCTGTACCTCTGTAGAGGTTGTGGTGCTTAATTGGCCAATATCTCTCAAATACTTGAAGTGCTTTGGATGAAATATGTTGTGCAAGAGAAATAATTGAAGTCAATGGAGCTGTGACAACTGACACTAGCTGAGGATCTTCCCCCTGGTGTTTAATAGGATCAGAAGGAGGCTTAGTTGAAATGACAGGAAGCCAGATAGACATTTGGTGGTAATAAGATCATAAATGAGTCAAAAGGGTTACTATTTGCTGTGTTAATACTCAGCATTTTTCATCTTTCAGGCACTCTATCAGCATCCATTAATTCTCAGACCTCCCCTTAAACAGAGATCTGTAATATGTCCCCCATTATACAGATAAGAAAAATCAGACAGACGGGTGATGTGACTTATCCAACAGAAAAAGAAGTGAGAAATCAAATTTGAGCCCCTGGCTTCTAAGCCTATTCTCAGGGCTCCCTTTCCACCACTCTTCTTTTCCTTATCTTTCTGTTTCAATTATGAAAGCCCATCCCCTGCTCCTTTCTCTGCAAGCATCCCTGCCTAATTCCCTGTTAGATACTGCACAGACGCTCTTCCATAAACTTCTCAAAGCTTACAGACAGAAAGGGAAGCTGAGGGGAATGCTGCTGGGCTGAGCAGCTCCCTTTGTCTCAATAGGCCCCTTCCCCAAGCACCAAGAAAGAAGTAACAGTTATTTGCCCTTGCAAATATTTTTCATTTTTCAGTATCAGTTCCACACAGAACCTGGCCGTTCCACTGCAACCTCTCCTCTCAGAAATAGTTCTTATTAGAATATGCCAGGACAGGGTCTGTCGCTTCAGACTGTCTATTGCTCATTGCAGGAAGAAATTCGTGACCTGCTTAAGCCCCTAGGAAAAATTATTGTCGTTACTTCAGCTCTTCAAGATGCTTGCCATTAGAGGATGCAAGGCTGAGGTTATATAAGTGTGCTGGCTAAATCCAGTTGCTTCCAGGGAGCCCAACCACAGCTGCTCTGCTCTACTCTGCTTCCACCCCCCTCTGTAATGGGTGTCAAGCCAGGCTTTTGGGTGCTTAGTCCAAATAACAGCCTCAAGGGGAGTCTTCACAGATTAGTTTCTATGTAGAGGGAATATATGTATTTGAATCAGTACCCTACTTGAAATACTGAAGTATCATAGTGTGCCTGGATGCTGCTGTGCTAAAGTGTCCCAGCAGATAGAAGAGTAACATGAAATGGGACAAATTGTTCAACTGTTAAAATGTTATAAATCTGCAACACTCCCAGAGAATGTAGTTTACTTAATAGTAAAGACTTCCACCACTGCTTACAACAGCCACACTACAGCAATATTTGGGGTAATTACACTTGAATGTTAGAGCTTTGTTTGTTGGAGTTTTTTTAAGTGGTATACACTAGATTTATACTCAGTTTGGAAAGCAGAGCTTTGGCTATATTAGCTCTACTTAAACAATAGCCCAAAATGGGATGAAGGAGAAAATATAAAACACTACCCAATCAAACTTCAGCAGTTACTTTTGATAACACCACAATGAACCATATCTGCACATGTTATTTCCTGGCTATCTACAGCAGTCTTGGCAAAAAGGAAGCAGGTGGTTTTTTTTTTTCGCCCTTTAAAAAGCAAACAAACCAATTTTAATTGCAATAAAAGATCAAATTTAGGTCCAGGTTATATCTGAGGTAATAAGGAAGTAAAATAAGTATGCGTGACTGGATAATAATTTCTCAGTTTTAACAGAACAGAAAGGTTATGGAGGATGTTTATTTGCACTTGCTGACACTTGCATGCTTTGATGGCGATATAGCACTTCAGGTGCATCTCTATTTTATGTATTGAAGAGAGACAGCACATCTGACACCAAGTGTAAAGTTCTTCCTATCCAGATGAGATGGTAGTCACACTCATCCACAAAATTCTATAAAAAAAGATATTATTATTTCTGTCCTTTTCTGTGCTCTTCGCTTACTAAAACATAAAGCTCTAGACATTTGATTCAGCTGTTAGGTTCTTAACACTATAATTCGCTATAACACAACTGAAAGCCCTGGTAAAAGTTTAACTCAAATCCAGTGGGTAGGCTTCATTTCGAACTGCCTCTGACACTGACTCCCTGTATAACCTTAGGAAAATTTCTTATTTCTTGTGTTCCTCCACTGGGAGGTATTAGAGTCAATTCATTAACGTGCATAAATGTGATTTAAAACCATCAGACAGAAAGTCTTAACAAAAAAGCACTATTGTCATAGATTTACATGAAATTATCTTAATAAATTGAGTACTATGCTATCTTTAGTTACAAAGTAGAAGACAAAAGGTAGGCAGGCAGAGTCACACTGATAACTAACGCAGTAGGGAGATCTGTGACAAATAGATCAACGGTTTCACAACAACTAAAACTTCAGAGGCTTTGTGCAAAACTACAGGTGAAAACAATGACATGTTTCATTTAGAAGCTTTCTCAGAGCTCATCTTCTAATATGGTTTGTTTGAAAAAACAGAAGAGAGAGAAGGTAGCAATTACCATTGGGGAAAATATAAAAGATGACTGCTGTGCGTGTGCCAGGCATGGGGGAAAATTACTACTTTGTCTTTAGCACAGAGATGAGATCCTCCCTGCAGCCAAACAGAAGCTGCACTGTAAATACAAAGTCCAGCTATATTCAACAAGAAAAGGTGAGAAATTCAACTGGATCAGAAACAGAGCCATTCACAAGTTATTTTGGACAGAGAAGTTTTGCTAACAGTCTAGGCTGCATACAGCAGCTTACCAGTCACTTAGAAAAGGTGGCAGTGCTATCCTCATCATGGGAACTCTAACAGGTTAGTGATGGAATAACCCAGGATGACACCGGGAAACTGAGCAGTCATGAGCACAAGGGAGGTACTCACAGTTGGCACTGGGCTTTTTTGTTGTATTTAGATGAAGGATAGCCCTGTACTGCTAAACTTTCCAGTTTGGGAACAGATTCCAGTATTTTCCTTTCCCTGGGCAGTACTGACCTGGAATGATCTATAATAATCCAGTGGGCATACTCCAAACAAAATGATGGCTTTTGGGTATGTAAGCTTTTCACACTTACGCCTGGATTTCTCTATATGACTGCTGGCTTGGAGGGAAAGACCCTGACAGTCAAAAAAAAAAGGGGGGGGGGGGAAGAAAAGTAAAAGGAATGCAGCACAAAAGCCCAAGGGATCTGGGGCTAGACTGTAATGAGAAAAGGAATAAATAAATGGGAAGCAGTGCGCAAGCAGCACTTAAGACTGTGTGAGGTTAACATCAACCGCTTACTCCAAGCTAAATAAGTGCTGCCTGGGGATTGCGATTAGAGCAAGCAGCTCAGGGGAGGCAGCAGCTCCTCAAAGCTGGAGCCAGGAAGAAGCTCTGAGAGCTCAGCAGTGTGGTGTGCATTTAAGAGCACTAGCCCCAGCTGACCAAAGGGAATATGATGTTCACAATAAGGGTGAAAGAGCTCCACTCCCCTACTACATCTATCTAATGCAGGGCCATCCTACTGCCAGTCTGCACGGAGATGTCATGTCATTCTGTCACATTACCATCAGGGAGTCTCAGTGCAACTGGAGATGTCATTTCTCCTGTCCAAACTGACCACCTTGTGTAGACAAAAGCTTAAAATGCCTCCTTCTCACTTTACAGTCCCAGCTGAGAGACAAATGAACAGGCAGTCAAATGCAGATCCAAATCCTCTTCTGAATACTCTGGCTCTTGTAATACTTCTGCTTTTTCAGAAGCAAGTATTGGATAAGATGGCTCAGGTACAGTCCAGAGTCAGAAGCAGCGTCCAAATTACCAATTTACTTGTTCTGATTCTTACTACATTTTACCCCCAGGTACGTAATCAGGCCTTTATTCACCTAACTGCTTTATGCTCTAACAAGCTATTCATCTGAAGAGTTTTCACTGCAGGATTTCCACTGTAAGGATCTTTTTTGTTGTGCTAGAGAAGGAATTCACTGCTTCAGTGCAATGCTTTTTTGCTCATTAAAAATAATTTCTCAGTGAGTTTGGTTGTAGTAGCTCTTCAGTCATATTAGAGGCCCTGTTGCAGCATTTGCTCCAGAAAACATGCTAAAGACCAGCAGGGAAAATGAAAGGGAGAGGAGAAAATAAGAAGCTGGAAGGACAAGACGGATTGCTGGCAAATTGTAAGCAAGCCCAGACGTGCTGCTGCCCACTGGGGTACTGATTTTTGCTGCCCCGGGAAATGCATTTGACCATAAAGTCAGATTGCACCCTTGTGAGAATTGCTCCTCTACTCCCAAATACAGTTGTCTATGTCTTCTTTCTCTCTTGCCTCACTCTCTTCACTGCTCCCTTCCTCTTTATACCATACTTGTCTTTTTACCTTTACTACCACGTCTTCTGGCACCCACAAGAGATATTTTGAAGCTTTCTGAGCTTTCTCTTTCAAAATCTTTAGGGGAATTTGGTACAGGAAGAGTCTGTGGTTTTATAGCAGTAATTTCACTAACACAAGCACATCACTTCAGAGAGATGTCATGTTCAGCTGCCAGCAAGTTTACTTTGCTTTTGGCATCGGTAGCTCCCTCATCAGAAAGTTGTGTGTGGTGTGGGGCAGGCCTGCAGCAGCCTTCTCTGTTACAGTATGTAACATAAATTGACAACTTCCGGTATAGCCCCCTGCTTTCACATAAATAAGAGAGCTGGCACTGTCTGGAGGTTAAGAAAGATTATTTCAAAATGCAAAGCATGTTAATATCCCCTCTTGTGACTTAAGCACAGGTACCAGTCAATGGCCTATTTCTAATAACCACGTAAATAATGAGTCACATTATTTAGTGAAGCATCAGCTCAGACAAACACAGGAAGAAGCAGTGTACTAATTTTCATTCAGTGAGTCAATTTTACCTCTGATGCAAGTCAAAAGCCTTCCTGAGACTATTCCTCAGTTGGGCACAGCTTTAAGAAAAATAAACCAAGAATGTATAGACCCTTAGTTTAAAAGTGCTGCTTGCTTCAGGGAATTCATGATAGTAAAATGACATCTACTTCTCTTTAAGTAATAAAACAGGAGGAGTCAGTTAGCCTTTCGTGGACATAGGAAAAATAATGTAACTGGTCGGTGTTCCAGCCTGAGGGAATGTATTACAAGATCCAAAAAGAAACTGCTTTTCTTGTTTAGAGAGGGAATATTGCTCTAACCTAAAGTGTCAATATGCCAGAAACCTTAGTGCCTGAGGTGAAACTAGAGACATAAAAACTGCTGGGATTATCCTGCAGGGGGAAAACCTGTGCTGCAGGAGGGATGAGCTAGTTAAGACTTTCTATACCTTTTCCACCTTTAATCTTATTGAAAAGAGATGCCCTGGTCACTGTGGCCACGTAATCTTTTAGGAAGACAAGGGAATATAAATTTAGGCCTCCAGGCTTGAGTGGCTCATGTCAGTGTTCACTACTGACTGCTTTGTTCCTCTGCTGCATCTCAGAAGTCCTTTGATTCACTTCTAGCTTCCTCCTTCTGGCACTGGTAGGTGAGAAATGGCTCTTTCACCTGCTTTTAAGCCCTGGGGAAATTCTGCAGTCTGTTTTATCTCTGTACCTGTTCAACTGGTGTAATTGGGTTGTTTCAGGATGGATGAAGCAAGAACTGAGAAATGGGTATCCATGAGTTACTGAAAGGAGGAAGTGCAAACAATATCTAAGACTTGAAGTTAAAATCTTAGATGCTCCCCTCTCTTCCAAAATCTCATCTGTAAGATACTGAGTGACTGTTGTCCTCCTCAGACTGGTGATGATGATAACTCTCAGAGACCATCTTCCACCAGGAAGGGAAAAAGTAGTTTTTCCATTAAACAAAAGATGTAATTAAATCAAAGAGAATGTGAAATGAGGAGGCCAGCATCAAAAAGCAATCAGAGGCTTCTAGGTGTTATGACAGTACCTTCTCCCAGAAGGTATGCATTTAAAGCCACTTAAAAGAAAAATATATAGACTCTTCGAAAAGACATCTCCACAGAACTGTACAAAAAACCCAGAGAAGATTCACTGGAAACCCCTTTTTCTAAACAATTAAGTGGGACTAGTGCCAGCCCTTGTATATGCAAGAATATATGAATACCTGAAATAAAACAACAACAAACTGGTAGCACTTGTATAAGAGAAAGCCTCATAAGCCATTCTGTCACTCTTATCCATCCTTCACTGATTGCAATACATGGCTTTTAGCAAGACTTCCAAGAACAAACAAGTCACGAGCACATGGGGGTAACCACTGCACACTGGCCAAGATTCAAACTGTCTGACTTATGGTGCCTGAAGCAGAATAGTTAGCATCACAGTCTTGCTGGCCAGGACTCATCCATCCTCACATAGGCTTCTGCATCTGAGAAAGTCAGCCAGATTTCCTTCAGAGCCAATAGGGATATTTCCAAGGCTGAATTCATCTAGTGTCTTTTAGATGTCCATTTTAGAAAAATGGAAGATACCAAGCCCACATCCCCTCATGCTGAACCTCAGGCTGAAAATCAAAATGTGAATGCATATCAGCACAGAGATACACACACATCCCTTACTGAACTGAGTCTCAGATGAGAACTGAAGATTCAGACAGATTCACATAAAATTCAAGTGGTAGGAGCTAAAAGATTACAGGCATCAAAGGGGAAGCCTTGTCCTTCAGATACACTTGCCCTGTATTGATGTATACTGCCAGAGGCAAAATTGTACAGTCTCCATACTGTGCTCCACCAGGATGTTTGCCACTAAATTTGGAGTACTAGCCATATAGCTAATGCAATAGGTCAACATAGAGGCTGGTTATTAAGTTATGTAAGCAAATCAAGACTAATTCCAACAAGAGATCATTAGAACTCCAGGACACAGACTTAAGGCAGTATAATTGTTAAGCCGATATCAACTCTGAATGCAGGGGCTTAGTTTGGCAAACCCATCTCTTCCTCATGAAGATAAGGTGGTTAGCAATGACTAATCAGAGCAGTCTCTTAGGAAAAAGGGGAGTTTAATTACCTTAGTGTACTACTCAGTGACTTGCCTAGACATACCACACACTGAAAGATACGTGACAATGTGGGTGCTACAGTTTATATCATCACGAGCTCGGGACAGCCATGTTAGTCATGAGTTTAATTCTTATCTCCCTCTTTTCTGAAGTGCATTAGCTGCTATGGAAACAGTGTCATTAGAATGGGCAGGGCTTTCTGACACCTGGATGAACCCCATACTAATGCTAAATGATCTATCTTCTATGAAGAGCTCTAGGTCGGTCTAACCATGGCATAGTAACTAGCCCAGGTCCATCACACATGGTCTGAATACATGTCTATACAAAGGAGATCATTCACAAAAACTTAACAGTTCATTTCCCTGATCTTGACTTGTGGTGGGCTCCTTACACTCTAGCACAGCTCACATAGCTGCAATGATTAGGAATGGGATATTTAGTTAAAGAAGCTTGAGGAATACCTCCCTGCTCCAAAAGTGTAAGACTAGAATGCCTCTGCTGAATTACAATCACAATTTAGTTAATTTTTTATGCTTCTTGCAATCCTCCTTTTGATAGGAGTCTGCAAGAGAAGCTACCTCAACTGGATCAAGAGAGATACAGAGAAGCCAAACTTTTACATCCTCTTGTAAAACACTGCTTACCAAAAGACAATCAAAATACAAACTACAAATACAATTTAAAAAAAAAAAAAAAAAGGGAAAAAAAGGAAAAAAAAGGAAAAAAGAAAAAGACAGGTCTCTTTAATTAAGGGATCTATCAAATTCCATAATCTGAATGAAATTTTTTACAGAGGAACAATGAAACAAGAACTTCCCTGCTCAATAAAATCAATAGCCCATCTGTTCCTGTATCCAAATGTGCCAACTGCCAAATGTTTTGAGCAAGATGTAACCAATTCCCTTGCTTCTACTGCCACTCATTTCAATCCTACTGCACTATAACTTTGTTACATTCCTCCTGATCCCAGTCTTCAATCACAGATAGGACAATCAGTTTGGAAAGGCTTCAAATGTTCTGAAATATTTACCAGATTTTACACCTGGAAAGTCAGGAAATAACAACAAAACCAACAATTATAGTGCACAATGCTTTTCCAGGAGTGTGCTTGTGATTAATTTAACCTCCCCAGGGTTTAACTACAGAATAAATTTTGAGATATCATAAGGAAAGGAACTTTGTGGATCTCTCATTCAAGCCCAGAAGTGTCTGAAATACCTTTGCTTTACTAACTAGTTTTCACCATTGTGGAGACTCAAGAGACTTGGAAAAATCTCAGTGAAGCTTCTAAAGAAGGAAGCTATTAAAATTCAACTGGTCATAGCACTCAAAACTCCAAAATGTCATTTTTGCATTTCTTGCAAGAAGCAGGAAATGCTGTCAGTATTGCAATGAAGAATATGCATGCCTCAGTTTACCAGTTAATTCTGAAGAGCAAGCTCCTGTGACTGAGCAAGTCTTTTTTTTTTTGTAGTCAGAGAAGACTGAATGTGTAATAAACACCCCATCACACACACACACACCACTCTGTAAATATTTGCAATACTTCATGTTTGGAAAAAGAAGGACAACTAATCTGTCAAGGGTTAGGGGTGGGCAGATGCTCTCTTATTAAACCCTCTACCTTCTCGATGTGGAAGAGAAAGGAAATAAGGGAGACAGACTTGTGAAATAGAAAACTAAAATAGCTCTAATGAAAAAAAAAAAAAGTATATATACACACACAAAAACAATATCAAACCAAACCACCCTGATGGAAATTATGTCACCACCACCACTGATGCTTTGGAGCAGGCACAGGGGAAGTCCCAGACTGGACCTAGCAGCAGACGGGAACCAGATTCAGGAACACATGGATCAGGGTCAAAGGCAGAACAAACAGAGTCCTCTTTGAACACTAGCCATTGAAGAAGAGAGACTGACCCTTGTGATCCCTCAGATTTATACCAAATATGATGTGTATGGGATGCAATCCCTCGTTGGTCAGTTTAGGGTCACCTGTTCCGTTTGCTCCTCCCTGCAGATGCAGCCTCTTTCTGCACCCCCAACGTAGCACAAAAGCTTTAGCAGTGACCTTGGTCTGCACAGGAGCAAGTCTTAGGAGAAGTTTCTCTGCACACTAATCCTTGGTAGTAAGTCTAAACATGAAGCATTACCACAGCTAGAAGCAGACAGTGTGTGCAAAAATCTGCCGTTAACTTCAAAAAGTGCAGTTAGCTAATAGAGGCTGAGCTGAAAAGTAAAAATTCTGAACAGAATTAGTTTTGTTCTAGGTCAGACTAGGACATAGCCATGGCAAAATAAGAATGCACATGCTTTGCTTTCTTCTTTTTAGCTACCAATGCTGCCTTTGAAACTGCTAGTAATCTCTCATGCTTAGACAAGGCTGCTCTGTCTACTATTTGTTGTTAAGCAGAATCAAAAAGGAGTCCATATCTGGTGGGAGTCTTACACATCTGTAGTCTTGCTGGAACAACACCAGTAACAAACAGAGGCAGCGAATCCAAATAGATTCATCGAAGACCAGTGGTGGTGCACAACTCTCTCTTGAACACTAGTCAAGTCCAATGGCCAAGTACTAAGAATTAACATCCCAAAAGAACTGTAAAATGATCAGAGGCACAGCCTGCCTGTGGAGCTATGACGGATGGTTAGTACAGGCCACGACCACACACACAATTATCAGTCGCATCCACAGATACTTTGTTTACCTGGAACTTTTACAACTGGAAGGAAGCGACGCTATATTAGTCAGGAGAACAGTGATCTAATGATAGTTATTTTCAACTTTTTCAGTTCGTATACATTCAAATATTTTGGGGCCTCTCTTGTAGATCTCTGTACAGCAATTTTAAGCCAAATGACAATAGGCTTGCTTTTCTTAGTTACTTTTTTTTATATAGCTTAGATGTATTCCACCCACCTCTAAGACAAAAACTAAAGACATTCCAGTAGATCTTTGCCATACCTTACTATCAAATCCACCAACTTAAAAAGACAGTTTATTAATGAACTTTTGTAGTAGTGATCACAACTTTGAAGACACTTCCACATTCTGTTAATTTTAATCTCCAATATGAGAGCAACAAGCCACCACACTGTAGTATTTGCATTGCATTCTACAGGGCTAAACCAATATTCTGATGCCTAGATGCTGCAGGTTGGCCTTTCAAGATAGATGCTACTGAGCAACCCTGCAGCAACAGTAGGATGAGCGAGTCCACTTCTGTCTACATCTCTCAGTATGCTATTGCTATGTGGTGCTCAGAGGGTTAGGAAGAAAGTCTGCAGAGATAATGGCTGCAATTTAGAAAGGCTTCTCTTTGTTTCACTTTCTGAGCCTGCTTGCTGAGGCGGCACTAATTGCAGAACAAGGCTTCAGCTCAGGGGGCCTCACAAGCAGGGCTGCCTGCTCCTGAAGCTTAATTCCCTGCTTCGTGACCTTGGAACAGCAGGGACAGGGGAGAAGAGGGAACACATCCGACAGTTGTTTCAGTGAGGATGGCAGAGCGGCCTGAGGGTTCAGGACATAGATCCTGTCCTCAGCTCTAATTTCTGTGGGATGTCAGCTGTGGACATCTCACAAAATCTTGCCATAGACTTGAGCTTGTCTCATAATGGCGATGATCAAGTGCTTTGAGATATTTGGAAGACAGAAAATGCAAAAACATTTTGTAGCATTTCATTATTAAATATAGGACTAGACAAACACCTCTGAATTTTGTTATTATTCAGACAGATAAATATAGAGCTGGTTGCACAGAGTCCCTTCTGTTAATATTATAACAAGTGACATGCAATGTGGAATGAAAAAAAAAGAGGAAAAAGAGGTAAAAGGAACAATTTTAAACTTATATAAGAAAAAGATTTTTGATTGTGTTAGTCTGTTTGCATTTGAGGACTGACTTGTCTCACAGAAAAAACACAATATGATTTTACAGTAAAAATAGTAATTAAAAAATTGATTATAAAGTCCACTGAACTCTCCTATCACCAAATACCCCAGTAGCTTCCTCCTATGTGGCACCTTCTTTTCCCTTCAAGGAACTCATGTTCTGTGTACAAATATAAAGATAAATCACATCACACCACACTTTCATAAGTAACTAAAGATAGAGATTGTAGCAGGAGCCACTGCAAAAGTACAAACTGAACAGAGGAGTCAAACCCAAAAAGCTTAAAGAAAATAGCACTAATGGAGGAGATGGGTGGGACAAACTGTGCCCAATGAAGACAAGAGGCAGTGTCTCTCCAAAAGGGTAAGCAATGGATCCACTGTATCACTGATTCAGCCTTCCAGCTGCACAGACCCAGAGTGACAGAGCCAACAGAAGGGCTTCCTTCCTGCCACTAGTACACACCAAGGGCAGCTCCAGCAGTGTTATAACAAAACACCCAAGAGGCCCCACACCAAAGACAGTCCTCACAAGGCAAAAAGAGGCACAGAAGACTCCATCTCCAAACAAAAGAAGGTCAAACTTGCAAGTGCTGTTCTTTTGGTTTGGTGTTCCCCAGCCTTATCTGTGCTCCCTGCTTATGACACATGGGTAAATCAATAAACAGATGGCACATGCCCCTTAACTCAATGTATTCTAAGTCCAGCACCTCAGTATTGGTGGCTGTGTCCTACTGCCTTCTGAAGACAGAACAACTAAATCACTTCCCTGTGCATATGATAAAAAATTAAAAAATAAAACAAAACCAAAGGAAAAGTCATGCAGTAGAGTTTGTTCTTTAGGCAATTAATAGGGTCAGTCATGAAAAACAAAACATAAGAAAGGCTGATTTTTGGACACTCAAGCTGAACCCCAAAACGTAGTTGTGCACCTTGCAGGGGGGGAATGTTGTGTACTTTTTTCACTAACAGATTCAAAATTGCTCCACGAGGACTGATGGGAGAATTATATTCACTTCACAGTAGGCAGAAATCAACTTTCAAAGCAGTTTTACATCAATAGGGGCAGATAGGTAGAGGTGAAGTTGCTGAGATGAGAGGACACTATATTCAAATAGTACAGAATTAACGTCCAGTATTACCTCTTTTCTTTCAGAATGGTTATAAACCTTACAGATATTAAAATACTAGCAATGGAAATGCAGAAAAAAAAATAGACTAGTAAAAAAGAAATACAAGTACAAAACATTATGTTGTATACAATAGCCACACTATGACCAAACAGTCATAAAGGCAAGAGGAATAGAGGACTTATGATTTTTCTTCCTGGATTTGCCACATCTTTGCCAATTCATCTTCAGCAAGTCATTTACATGTCTTCTCTATCTCCTATTCATCACATATAAAAAGGGCTTATAAAATACTTTGAAGTACTTTCAGTTCTTCAGACAAGAAGTGAGCAGGATGTTAAAATTATTATTAATTATAGGACTTGCATTTAAAAAAAACCAAACAAATCCCACGTCCTTCTTAGGAATGAGTGTAGGATCTGGGCTGGAAATTTTTATAAGATATTTCTTAGTACATGAACTTCTGGACCACTTTTCTTCTATATAGCTGTTGATGCAGATTTATATTCTTCACAGAAAAGAGAAAGCCTTGCAAGAAAGCTCTAAGAACACCTGGTAAAAGAGCTGGAATTGCAAGTGCTCCTGAAATGAGAGCTTGCTTGTTGGGTTGCACTGGCAGCTCATTATAACATCTTGCAATTTAAATTTTTTTTTTACTGTACTTCACTTTGTAAATCCAAACTTGACAGAGACATGTATATTTTAATCTCTTAAGTGTTTCCATTCTATAATAGTGACAAAGAAAAACCTATAGCCTGATAATGCAGTCCTGGCATCTGCTGCTGAAAGAAGCCAGTTTCTCCCTGACATCTTTAGCAATTACCAAATGGCTATTCCTAAGCATCTTCCAACATTTACATTATATGAAAACATATAATGTTATAATATAATAACTTATAATAGCATACAATACTGTAGTATGTAAAAATGTATATTTATATTATATTAGAAATAAAAGGAATACTAATAACTACCGTGGCATGAGAATCAATTGAAGAAGTAGCATTATCATAGAATTTGCACTCAGTGTTTTGTATTAAATGATTAATACCGAGGGATGACAAAGAAAATTTCAGTATCAGAGCTGCTTCCCATGAATAGATGGGGCTTCATCTAGACATCTAGAAAAGCACATTACACTTCTGTATCCTCTCAAACATATACCAGCAGTTGTATGGGACAAGTATGAACTTGGCAAACACACTGTACTGCTCTGGCTACACTGCATGCTCAAAGCTATTTGTGTCGAACACACCAATCCTCTTCTGTCCAACATAAATACTGCCTTCATCACTAGAGTTCCCAAATAGTTGAAGTTCTTACATTTCTTTTTTGTAAGGATTTTTTTGAGGTACTTGCTAAAGTAGCAAGTTACCACAAAATGAGTGTTCGTTATTGTCTCCATTTCAGCAAGGTTAGTGTGCTGTGGCACAGCAGATCGCCTTGGTTGGAACTGTCACCTTAATATGCACTGTCCCTTTCTGTTGATCATCTCTGCCTGTCACTTCTCAACTTCCATTTATAACAGAATCTCTTTGGGAAAGGGACCACAGCTTTGCAACATGTTTTACCCAGTGAATAGCATAAGGCAGCTGCAGTATGAACAAAGAAAGAGTTGTCAAAAATTAATAGAAGCATGGAGAGCTTCATTTGCCATAGGAGTCAGCGATCTTTAAAACCCTGGGTTGTCCATACATGCCACAGAGGGATCCATTTCACAAGCATGAAGTTCACATTTCAGGATGAAGAGTTTTGGAGCAAACACTGTTGACGTTTGTCCACCTAGAAGGTACCAGTCATCATATTATATAAGGACCAAATATAAAATTAGATTGAGAACAATGTGTAGCAGCTTCTAGAGCACAATGACTCACATTCACACATGAGACTGTCAAGCTGGAACTCAGTCACAGAGAGTGTAAAAACAAGGCTGCAGTAAAAAGTACATCTCCAGATTGTGTTGTTGAAAATATGGAGAAAACTACAGATCTAGCAGCACACTACTGCTCTCCAGCCTACTGATTCACAGGCCACAGAAATTCATGAACTATAGCAGATAAATAATGTTACCTCCCTTCCTACACTTCGAAAATCACCAAACAGAAAGAATTAATGGGAAAAACGATGACAAACATTCATACATCCCAGCTTAGCAGAGAATGGAATATTAAGGGATTCCGTACAATTCTACCACTTGGGAAAAGTGTATTGTTCTCACTACAGAACACAGAGAATGAGAGAATTGAGTAGATCTGTCTGTCTGCAACCATCCCTTCTCCTTCCTCATTTCAAACTCCCATGAAGAAAGAAACACTGCTGATCCTCACTTCAGTGCATTTTCCATTCAGATGATTGTTGCACAGCCTTGCTCTTCAACTCATGGAACCAGAGGAAAGAGACTTGGCTTCTAGCCTGATATCACCAAACTGAGTCCGCAACTACTCATATTTTATAATATCAGAAAATGGTCCTTGAAACAACTGATGGGTTCTAACTGGGTCAATGCCTACGACAAATATTACCCAGAACCACCTCCCAAGCACTGGCAACGCCTCTTTGTGAATATGTTCAGAAGCTGTCTCCCAACTACTGTCAAAAGCTATCAAAAGATGTAGCCTGATGATAGGACCCAATTGCTGTCACCTCACATTGGGCTTGGTCTAAGCCATTTCCTGATCACTGTTGATGTCAGCCAACCAGGTCACTTGTCTTTATTGGTAAAAACGGGAACAAAGTCACAATGCACTTTTGCTTCCATAACAGGTAAACATGTTCTTTATAACCTTATCTCACAGTCAGAAAGCATGTACCCTAGCCTAGGCTAAGAGGGAATGCCTGCACCACATGGGAGTTACAGCACTGCATACCAATGCACAAGAATTATCCAGCAGTTTTGCCCAACTCTGCATAAACAACCAGTAAAAACACCACCGCTTACACATGGCTATTTTCCCTCTGCCATATTCAGTTGAAGCTTCCTTTCTTAAGATTTCTCTTTTCCCTTGCTGTACCTTCTTTTGCTGTTGTTCACTGTAAGCAACACTTCTCACTCCTTAGTCACAAATGACTCAAGTTGTACATACTTTGTTCATATAAATCCACATGCACCTGTTTGGCTCCCTTAGGAGATGTGAAAAGCAAAGAATGCTCTTAAGGAAAGGAGAAAAATGACAGGTTGTCCCTCAATGTGTGTGTATGTATATACACACATACACTGTATGTTCTGGCACTTGGTAGGGTGTATTTACTGTATGAAGCCATATGCTTCAAGAATCAGAAGAAAAAAGGCATTTTCTGAATGTTGTATATCTAGTTTACATACTGTCAAATAGATTCTAAATATACAGAGTTCACGAGATTCACGATTCATATAAGGACAGGCAATCATACATAAAGATCAGCAAGCGTTCAGGAGTCAGACTTAAAAAGAAAGAAGGTGCAACACTTCTTATCTCTATGAAGATATCACTGCTCCTGTCTTTTCAGCTTTAAAAAAAACCTCTCTTAAAACTCTGAGCATGCCAAACGTAACAGAAGCATTATCATAATCCTTGCATTATATGTGGATTTACTGGACTAAGTTTCCACCAGCCCAGAGGTGGAACTACTGAGCACCATACTACCTTGTGTAATACAAACAGGTCCAGAGTCAACTTGATGCTTTCCATCAACATTCAATGGATGAAAACACAGAGTTAAAAGGCTTTGTCAACCTAACAGAAAATGGCATAAGAAGAATTAGCTGAGCACTGGAAATGGAAGAAAGATAAATTCTTAAGAGAAAATAGGGCTCAACACGTTCCAACAAGTTTGAATATGTAGATTATACATGTAATCAGAAATGATTTAAATATTCAGAAGGAGTAACTGATATCAATGCTTTTATATCCTTTATTGCTCATTGTTTTGTTGGGTTTGAGGCATCTTTTATTCTTTTCTGTTATTATGTGGCAGAAATAGCCGTGTTTTATGACATTTCCTCCCTTCCACTAGAGTTTAAGTGAAAAGCGAAGAGACTAGTTCTTCAACAGCAACAGTTAAAGGTTACGGCCACAACTAATGCGTCTAATTTGTGTCTGTTTATCTACGTCAAGTCTTGCCTTGTGAACGCATAATTAACACAAGAGTTGGGGCAACAGGTACCCTGGGGAAATACTACACAGGAACCATATCTCCTCTTCAGGCTTTTTAGGTGTATAAAGAATTAGACACACTCTTCAACTTACGCAGCATCTTCTCTGGAATGTCCTAAAATATTGAATAACATAGCACCATTGTTAAATGACCAGCTCTCTGATTTTGTCAAGTTATTCTATTAAATTAACAGTTGTGAATATTTCAAATTACTAGAAAACAAATTCGTATTAGGCCAGCAAACTATGTCAATAAACGACTTCATTGCACATCAGACAACGATCTCCCCTTTCACAAATGTCCCAAAACCACAGCTGCCTTAAAAAGTGAACTTAAAACCAAGGATCTTCATGATCTTTGCTCTTTCATGGAAACTCATTCTTACATTATACTGGCATGGGTGATCAATAATACAATTTATTACCTTACACTTCAGTTAACTGTTGCTTACATAATACCTCCACTGCCTTGGTAGACCTCATTTCCCATTGCAGACTGGCTGCTGATTTTTCATGTAACCTAAAGTCTCTTCCCACTCCAGTACCTACGTTTCCATTTCTTTCAAATACAAGGATGATGATGTTGGTATCTACCCTCAGATGGATTCTGAGGATTAATTCTTAGATGACTTGTAATCATCTGATCTGTGATACTTGGTTAGAAACTATAAATGATTAGCAGATGTTGCTATTAAAGTGACAACTTCTTACATTTTAAAATCTAACCTTTTTGTGTGAGAAAAAAAACCAACAAAACCAAAAACCTTTTCATTTCTACAGCAGACATTATATTGTGAGTTGATTTTAGCCTTCAAGATTCTTTTATTGTGCAGGGAAAGAAGATTGAGAGCAGGGGTGGAAAAAAATCTGAACTTCACAGAGAAACTTTTCTTTGTCTTCCTTCTTAATAGCCACTTCAGAGCTGCAGCATTGACCCCTATTAACCATCATTATGGCACTCTGCCCCACTGGTTAGAAGAGGTTTTTTCCTAGTGTGCTGAGCAACTACAGTCTCCAGCCAGCCTGTGCAGAGGAAAGACGTGGTGCATAATGTGAAACAAATAACAACAATGACAGGACAAAAAGGACTTCGACAGAGAAAGATTGATGGTGGCAAAAGGAGAAGCATCACAAAGTCAACCTCATGCTTGCCAAACTCCAAAGCCACATTTGTCATCTGTGGCACTTTCTCCCTGGTGCAGGCTGCTTGTCAAAGGGGCTAGTTCAAGTGTTCAGCAGACGAGGAGATGTGGAAGTGAAGAAGTGAAGACATCATTCTTTGTTACTCACTTCAGAAAAGGGGAAAGGAAAATAAGAAAGCCAACCATAGTACAGTCTTGATTAATTACCAGACTTGGCAGTGACAGTGAAAGCCAGAGGAGGGTGAATTTTATTACTATATACACATAGCGCAAACACAACCTCCCTGAGATCCATCAGCTCGATGAGGCAAGCATTAGTGCCTGGATCCTAAATGCCTACAGGCTGAAAACATAGACCTGCAGAACCATCCAGCCCATCCTCCCTCTGCACTGCTGCTCTGGGCTTCAGACCTTTCTGATGGGCAAATCTCATGGACTGGTGGTAGTTTTGGCCTTACTGTAAACAATATGTTGTATATGGAGTTGCCAATATGCACACTGCATGTACAGTCTGTGAGAAAATTCTGTTGTGTGAAACTGAAATGGATGCAAATTGGATTTAAATACTTTCAAAGTTTAAAACACGTGCAATTGTGATTTTTTTTCTCTAATTCCTACCTTAAAAACTGACAAAGACTGTTCGAAGAATTTACCTGTATTGCTAAAGTTGCCAATAACTGATTTCTCCTGACCTGTTATTTAAAATAATTCAGAGTGTAATAATGCTAGGAAATCAACTCAGTTAAAATTCCTAATGGGTCTCATATCACGCACACTTAGCATTCAAGAAAAAATGTTAGTTTTTCATTTCCTAATTATCAACCTTGTAAACTCAGTCTGTGATCTCACATTTATATTTTTCTAGCTCATACATCATCTGAAATAAAGAATGTAGTTTTGAACTTTTTAAACAACTCTATAAAAACATCGAAGTCATGAAAGATGATGTATCTCTCTTTTCAAAATTCTGCTGTCTTTAAAAAAAGTGAAAAACATTTCAAATGCATCTTAATTTCTATATCCTGCAGTCCTAATTCTGCAGTCCTGAATGGTTAAAAATTGTTTGCATTTTTAATTGAGCAAATAGGCTTGAGATCACATTCCAAGTTTCAATCACAGTGGTAGCTACTGGAAACCACTTGTCCCATATTCATTAGTAGTAAAATTGCTTTCAATAGTGGTTGAGTGGGGATTAGACCAACTGATGACAATCACTGTTAAATGACAAGTCATTTTCCCAGTACATACACAATTCAATCGTCTAGAGGCCCAGGGCTGATGAAGGGCTCCTAAGTACAAGTCTCTGCAATACCCAGAATAAAGGGCTCAGAGACAGAGAATCTGGACTGCAAACACTTCATTTACATTTTCCCTGGAAGAAGGAAAATTTTCTGAGCTTAAAGACAGAAATTCAAAGGTCTCAATGAGTAGCAGGTCTAAAAAGCATACCCACCAATGTGGCCTCTTCCATTCTCCTCCCACCTTGTCATATCCTCCTGTGGAGTTAGGTACAAGGACATCCAAAAAGGTTAGAACAACAGAAAACTATGCAGGCATTCAGCACAGCTAAGATGGTAGCACTTCTGGGCACACACTGAAGCAGAGTAGGAGACCTCTGTAGTGGGTCTGGCTGGGCTGCTTTTCCCCATCCAGCCCTTATGCTGCAGTACTGGGAGCTGGAGGGTGTTGATAA
>WTSP01026549.1:6987-39500 GCA_025331215.1 Actenoides lindsayi
GAAGAAATTCTTCCTAATGTCTAACCTGAATCGACCTATCTCTAGTTTTAATCCATTCCCTCTAGTCTTATCACTGCCCTACAGCCTAAAAAGTCCCTCCCCAGCTTTCTTGTAGGCCCCCTTCAGATATTGGAAGGCCACAATAAGGTCTCCCTGGATCATGATGAACACAACTGACATCAGCGTATAGTCTCTGTGAGGCACAGACAGCAGCCTTACATCTTGTTTAATGCTGATGGGAAGGTCTTGATTTTTTATTTCCTAATCTCTTGGATGCAGACAACCAAACCCATTTATTTGATTTAATTAAATAAGTAGGTAGTCATAAAGAGTGAAAGCAGAAGTGTTTCTCTCCTTACAATAACACCACCCTGATTCATTTGCTACTTTGAGTAGGGCTCAGGTGTTATCTCGTGCTGACCCAGCACTGTTCTGCCTATTCAGAGGAAGCACGAGGGAGGCAATCTAACATCCTGTGAGCTCTAGGAACAGGCGACCCGATGCTTATAAAAAGAATATATGAAACAAATACCCCAGGCTTTTGTGTGCCTTTAAATACTCTAAGCAAATGTGACCTTAACATAATAGATGTGATTTACTTGTAAACGGGAGACAAAAGGTCCTGAAAGAGCACGTGCCAAGTCAACAGCAGCCATTGTAACTCTGCAACAGATTCAGAGGCTACATCTGCATTTGTCATATGGGTTGCACAGATGGGAATCAGGACTTAACCTGAAACCTTTAAACTGAAATCCAGTTGCCATTCACTCAACATTTCTGCATCACTGGGAATGCTCAGCATAGTTCCTGCTTCAGTGGCCCTGTGGCTACTGAACTGAAATACATTGACCTCAATTCCTGGTGCCTTGTTTTGAAGAGGGACAGAAAAGACAGGGGAATTAAGGTATGCTGGTCCTCCCCAGACTGGGGAGAGGACCAGTCCTGCTTTACAGTCAAATTTTGTTCCTAGAGTTTCACTAATACCAGTCTTCACCTGGAAGCCATCCTTGTGCCATTTGTCTGCCTGGTAGTAGGGGGAAGAAGGAGCTTTCTTAAGAGCTTCCCAGACAAGCGGGAGGAGAGAGTGCCATCTAGTTCCCTCCCTGCACCCAGTCAAACTCATCCTAATCCCGTGCTGCTTGAAGATCTTGGACTATTGACTCTTCACTCCTTAACTAAAATCCTGACGCTTGCTGAAGTTTTCCCACAATCTCCAGTTAGTAAAAAGGTTCTTACTCTCTGTTTTTGATGAAAGTAATTTTATTTACAAATCTGAAATTGGCCTACCTGATATTTTGAAAGATTTTAAACCCCACAAATCATCATTTTGTAATGAAAGTGGGTGATCAGTCTTTAGAAAGACAAAGGACTGGCTAGAAAGATCTGAAACATTAGAGGAGAAAGATTTTATTTCTTACAGAAAAAGCAAAAATATTTGGGGGGTTGGGGTCCCAAGTTAAGACACTTCAGGAAAGTGCAGTTACTGGTAAAATTATTAGCATGCAAAAGTGCAAAGGAACTCATTATTTTAGAGTTATTTTTGATATGTTCCATCTTGAGAAACTGAAGTTGGACACAATTTCATGTTTTTATATGTAAGCTTGAACCCCTATAACAGGAAGAATTAAAAATACATTTTCTGGAGAGGTTGAGAGCAATGTATATCTTTTAACATACCATATAGATCCATATTACTGAAGGGACCACTATAGTTGATGTTTTGATTGTGATGAAGTTCTTCAGGACAGAATATGTCATTTCAGTTTGGCCAATACTTCTGTATTTATCGTAAGCTTCATAATATTTTGGGTTTTTTTACTTACAAGTTACCAAAAGCAAGCTTCTGTCAGCCTAGCTGCAGTCAAAATAGCTACATTTCTGTATATATAGTCAAGAGAGAGAAAAATTATTTCAACTAGAAGATAGTGCTGGTGCAAGAACAAACTTTCACAGACGTTTATTCTGAAAGTAATCAGCATATTTCTAAATATCACGTAACTGCTTAGAATGGCTTTTCAGAAGGAGCAGTGGGAAAGAAATCTATCTTGATCTTATAGCTGAATTCGATCGGTATGTGTAAAGGACTATAAGGTAATAATCTTGAGTAGAAGGCTCTGAACTTTTATTAAACAGGCTTTTACTTCTAGGTCTGTGTTTTTAAACACCAAGCAGAACAAAGGATTTCATGGGCAGAAGATAGAATGTATACACTGATCCTTCCAGGAGCAGGTTGTGAAATAGCACCTGCACTTATATCTGATTTAGATTGAACAAATAACAACTATCAAATGTAGTGTGTTCTTGTATTTCCTTTTTACCATGCTAGGATTGGGATGATCTGTGATACCTGCTGTCATTTGAGTTTCAGATTAATGTCTTAGAAATGGCTGATAATTGTTTTGGAAATCAGCAAAAAGTGCATAAAGGCAGGAAGGTGAGAAATGAAAAATAATGGAAGAGCATGGTGGCAGAGGGGGAAGGAAGGACTCAGTATCTTTAAATGTCCTGCTAACAAGAATAAAATAAATCTATTTCTCTGGCAGCCGACAGAGGTCAATGTGAAGTCACTATAAGCAGTCACTATAAGCAGTACAACCATGACTGTCTGAGGGAGCAGTTGGAACTGATAAAAAAATGCCCATGTCCCTGCAAACCAAACATACATAGAGAACACCTCCCTTTTGATTTAGTATGACTGTGAGCAGAAAGAGAGAAACTCAGAGAGTGTCCTGCTGCTGGGACTGTATTTTCTGACATCCTGAATTCAGTTTGTTTTTTTCACTGGAATATGAACGACCTTTGGGTACAGCTGGCAGTCAAACCAAAAGGGAGCTTTGTACAATACCTACTCAGAAGGTAGGACAGCACATGTCTTCCAACCTTCCTACTATGACTTGTGGTGTGTGTTGTCAACCTAAAACTGCCCACAGATGATGCTTTCCCAAGATGCATGCCAGGGACTATGTACACAGCATCTCCCCATTACCGTTGTCTCTCTTCTGACAGAGTCTCTCATAGGAGATACACAAAATCCCAGATCCTAGGTCTCTTTAGTTGCAGGATCTCCATTGAAAGTAGGTGATGAGAAAGCCCATTTTGTCCCACAGTAGACATTTCCATTGTTGACTCCATGCTATCCCTCTGAAGTGTGCCAGGAGGAGTTTGAATCAGGTGCAAAGACTGTGTCTGGCATGGCACAGGAGAGAGCAGTGTGTTTCAAGCCTGAACTGCATGAGAGACCTCAACAGTCCTAAGCTTTCACCATCCAGAAAGACCATTCATCTAGGGCTCCAGAGAAGAACAAGAATCTGCAGTCCTCAACACTGCATGGTTTTGTTGCAGTTTTGGCCTGCCTGCTGATTACCTAAACCATCTTCTTTGAGGGCTTTTTGCCAAAACTCCGAAGAGAGAAAAATAGGAATAAAATAGCTGCAATAATAGGTCTGATAGGATTTTGTTGAGACAGTGCAATTTTGTGTTAGCACTAAAGAGCATGGGATTGAAATAATTTTGTACTCCTTTTGGTACTTTGTGGTTCATTAGACAGCCAGGTTCCCAAGATCTGTGCACTGGTGATTCCTGCTATGGTTGCTGTTGTTTTAAGAGACATTAAACTCTCTTATCAGGCTATTGGTGCCATCTCCTATGTAGAAAAATCCCTGGCAACCAGAGGCAAGAGTTAATCTTATACTTTCTACCTACTGGAATCCTTTTTTTTTTTTTTTTTTTTAATTCATGTCCCTTGTAAGACACCCAGCACTTTACATATATATATAGCACTTTTCCGCATAAACTTCTTGCTTAATTTTGCCTCATTCTGTTACAGGTTACAAATCAAATCAGGACATCGGCTTTGCCCACTGATGAGATGATAGGATTTCTATTTCTCCAGCCCAGTTCATGTCTAGACAGGCTAGATGATACTACTGGAGTGCACACTGTCATTAATTTGGGACTCAGCAGCTGTAAACAGCCATATTTTTTGTTTTCATCAGAATTAGTACATGAAGTAGCATTCAGTAATAAAATATTAGTACCCTACACAGAAGCCACAAAATTTACTGAGGTGGAGAAATGTTGCAGTACCATCTGTCTTCAGAGGGAGCTGAAGCTGTTTCACTTCAGTTCCAAGTATTTTGTCTCAGTGTATCCAGAGCAAGGGAAAAAAAAATAGTTATCTACTTCATAGGGTCAATATGAAGGTTCCAGGCAGCTACACGGTATTTGTATGGTGGTGGGAAACATAAGATGGTGTATGAAAAGGTTTCTTTGGTCAGGTAACATTGCAGCCATTAGGATCACATTTTTTTCATAGGTGCTGTCTGGCTTTGGTGGTGTCAGAGCCTCATGAAACCAAGTCCACGAGGATAGTCTGGAAAAGACAAACAGAGCCTTTTATTTAATGCTCTATTTCTTGCAAAGGTTTAATTTTACAAGGGCATTTTATAAGCTATATTTCTATAGGATTTTTTAGCATGATTTTTTATTGTTTAAATAGCTTATTAACAATGATTCTGCTCCTACATAAACAACTCTAATAAAAAAATTGATATATCAATTTTTATAGACTAAAATTTGAGAAGAGTGATAAACAACCATGAAGAAGGGGGAAGGGAAGTCCTACATTAAGAAGATTGGCAGCACTTCAACTAGAAGACTATGCTGTGACTGAGACTAGAGCCAAAAATAGAATTGGATTAACAGAAGAAAAGCAAGTAGCTAAAACTAAGGTCAAAGCAGAAATAGATGCTTTAGAATTCTGTCATACGCCAAAAGATAGGAAAAGATATTCAAGCAGTGCTCCTATTATATACACCTGTAAAAAGAAAAATCAGTTCAAACTAGGAGGAACTGTGATCAAAGACTCAGTAAGTCAATTAAGAGGTCAAGAACAAAGTTTTAAAACACAAGAAAAAAAATACAATAAGCTTTTCTAGTTGTTTATGTGGGTTTTAACATGTATACTACTACAAATAAAAAATAAGCTGTAAAAGACAGCTGTAATGATACTAACACAATAACAGAAGAACAGCAGAAATAAGTCATCTAAAAACTCTATGTCATGTAAAATAAGTCATATAAATATGTCACATATATATAAAAATAAGTCATATATATATGTCATATAAAATAAAGATATAAGTCATCTAAACACACTACGGTAGAGCACCCTAGTGAACATTCAAGCCGAATAGGTTGTGGTTTAACTGCTAACCAAACAGCAAGCTTAACTAGACACAGGTTCTTCCTCATGCCAATTATTACAGCTCTATCCATACTAAAGAGCCCCAGCCCCCTTATTTGTGGGTGAGAGAAGTTAATGCATGCTGATAAGATGACTTTAAAAGAGGAGAAAGGAAGTAAGAAGGTTGTGTCTGTAGAGGTTTTGGTATGGTAAGCTGTAGCATATAGGAGCTTTGTTTTTTCTTTTAGTCTTTGGACTTGAGTCAGGTAAGTTTGTTTTAAGGCTTGAGGGGAGGGAGGACTGCAGTTGTTTAAAAAAACCCATGATTTGGTTTTGATGTGTTTATTTCTAGTGTTCTGGGGTGAATAATAGTTGTTCTTATTTTCTTAAATTTTTTTTTCTGTATGGAAAAGCTGAAAGCCTGTTTTTCTGGTAAGAAGGCTTATTCAAAAGTACAGAGTCTTGTAGTAATCAAAGTTTATGTCTGCTTTTACTGTAAGAGCTTTATTTTTTTACCTGTGATTAGCTACTGCTTGGTAGAAATAGAGCTAAAACTTAAATTGGGAGAACAAACAGCTAGTCATTTTTATCAGAGTAATTCCTTTCTTTTAATTGTCTGTTGCTCTTGTCATAGGCACTTAAACTGTGTGGCTTTAGCATTATGGTAATGGCTCTTACCAGCTATGTAGTAGGAGTTTTATATTAAAGGTGTTCTTTCAAGCACATTAGGGTATTCATTAAGGTGTAGAGTTAATGAACAATGAGGAACTGGTGTTTTAACAATGAGCTCAAGACAGTAGGTGAATGGATGAGATTTTTCTCCACTGAGTAGCTCTGTCATTCACAGAAAAGTATAACAGCTATGTGAAAATGCTGTGATACCAGTATACTGAACATGGTATAGCAAACTAATGCTTACCCTAGGGTGACTTCTGTTTATATATAAGCAAATACATCTTCTCTAATTGTCTGTGGAAGGAAGACAAATAAGGCTTTTAGGCTTTCAGAAAAAAAATGCTGTATGAAACTTGCCCCCACTAGATACTTGAGAGAACTAGCTGCTCGTTTTCATTTTAAACGAGAAAAATCCAACAGCAAAACCAATGGAAGGTGGGAATGACTTCCATAAATGAATGAGAAGCTTGAGTAACCTTTATCTAATCCTGGAATGGATACAGCTCAGCAGTGTCTGAAGACTGTCTACAACTCTGTTCTGAAGAGTTTAGAACCACTTTTGGACTCTGTCTTGAACCATTCCCTGCACTGAACAGAAGGAAAGAGTGTCTGAAGTCTGGCAGATAAGACTTTCCTAGGACTGAAACACCAGCGCTTGCTGTGCCTGAATGGATGCACTGTCACTGGAAATGGGAGACAACTAGGTGGTGATGTTCAGCCTTCAGCAGTGGTTGGTTGGTTTGGGCCTTTTTTCCTCCTTCCTAGGTCTACTTTGTTATGAAAAACTTCTTCAGTGCTAGGATATGAGTCATAAGTGTAATTTCCTCTCAAGTCCACAGCAGCCTATGCAACACTAGATAATTAAATACTGAAAAGGTCTGTGATTCTTGTCTTTGCTCATTCTAGTAGCAGTTCCAATGAAACTCTGCCTATTACAAACAGGTACTGGAATGTTTCAGAATGACAGGCAGCTACAATACAAATATACTTCATCATCAGCAATGAGGGAATAGGTCAAGCTGAATCCTGATCTGATGGAAAACAAACAGTTTAGGGTGTTGGCAATGACAAGCCTTGTGTGAACTTTAGCAAGAGACCTGTATGGTCATAGCCCCAGCTGGTCCAGTCAGTATAACTCTGCCAAAATCAAATTGACTGTCAGTAGTTCAGGGTCTGATCTATAATCTTTCCAGAAATATCTGTAGAAGCACCATAATATATCTTTTGGAGATCAAGCCACTGAGATTATTATTTCTCTTGGGGGGGGGGGGGGAATAGAGAAAAAAGAGGGAAGAATACTTTTAAAACTCATCCAGTACAGATGCTGAAGACAAGACAGCTGTTCCTGGAAGGATATCTAGCATATGAAGGTTTACTGGATTGTAGCTTTTCTAGTTAAAAAATACTTTATTGGGGAAAACTTCTTCAGCTATACTGAAAGATTAGGACTTCAGCATAACATTAACAGGTGAATAAATAATACTTACTACTGCACCATCAAAGTAACTGGCAATTATTTTTCATATAATGTACTTCAAAGGGAAAAGGAAGGATCCATATGAGGTTCTAGCTCAGTAAGCTTTCTTCTCATCCCTGACCTGATCTTCTAACTGAGGCTGTAGAGCAGAGATAAGACTGGCTGATACTGCAAAACCTGTAAGCCTCTCATCTGACAGTAGTGCTCTTTTCCTGCAGGGGCCAGGCAGAGCTGTGTGATGGCAGCTTTTCTCCTGTCCTTGGTTCAACTTCTTCTACACTGAAGATTTTATTAAGTTCACAACTCTGTCCTGAGCTTTGTGCAGATATGTCTTCATTAAGATGCCTTAAATGTTGTAAGGTGTGTTTTGCCTCTCCTTGGTGATGCAGATCATTTCTAAGCAATGTTGAGACCTTCTGCACTGGATTCTTCATCTGATGCTCGAGGCGGGGAGTACAGGAACTACTCTGCTAGGTGCAAATATAAGAAACCTGATATGCAGACACCCACTGTCCTACCCTTTGCTGTAACTCTTCTCCTGGGGAGGTGGTGGTTTTCAGTCTAGCTTCTAAATCCTCTGGATACTGCCAGGTTGTGGGAAGGGCTATTAATGTTCACATCAGCATGGATACTCCTGTTTTAAGGTGCCCTAAAAGGAAGAAAATGCCTGTTAGTGCCAGAAAATGAATAGCTGAGTAATGTACTACCTCTGTGTGTGCCCTATGTGTGTTGTGATGGTGATGTAGCATAGTATGGTCACTCTGCAGTGGATCTGTTACTCCTAGAGCTCTGCAATAGTCTGAGGTTTACTTCTTGAGGCCTGTATCTAGTGGAGTCCCTCAGAGGTCAGTACTGGGGCCAGTACTAGTCAATATAGTCATCAGTGACCTGCATGAGGGCACAGAGTGCACTGTCAGCAAGTTTGCTGACAACTTGAAACTGGGAGGAGTGGCTGACACTGGAGGGCTGTGCTGCCATCCAGCAAGACCTGGACAGGCTGGAGAGTTGGGCAGGGAGGAATTTAATGAAATACAACAAGGGCAAGTGGAGAGTCTTGCATCTGGGAAAGAACAACCCCAGGTATCAGTATAGGTTGGGGACTGACTTGTTAGAGAGTAGCACAGGGGAAAGGGACCTGGGGGTCCTGGTGGACAGCAGGATGGCCATGAGCCAGCTATGTGTCCTTGTGGCCAGGAAGGCCAATGGCATCCTGGGGAGTATTGGAAGGGGTGTGGTTAGTAGGTCGGGAGAGGTTCTCCTCACCCTCTACTCTATCTTGGTGAGACCTAATCTGGAATATTGTGTCCAGTTCTGGGCCCCTCAGTTCAAGAAGGACAGGGAATTGCTCGAAAGAGTCCAGAGCAGAGCCACAAAGATGATTAAAGGAGTTGAACATCTCCTTTATGAGGAAAGGCTGAGGAAGCTGAGTCTCTTTAATGATGTCACCCCTCAGTCCTCTCCAGGCTAATGTTTATAAATACATAAAGGGCAAGTGTCAGGAGGACGGAGCCAGGCTCTGTTCTGTTAGGTCCACTGATAGGACAAGGGGCAACGGGTGGAAGTTGGAGCATAAGAGGTTCCGCAGAAACATGAAGAGAAACTTTTTCACTGTGAGGGTCACAGGCTGCCCAGGGAAGTTGTGGAGTCTCATTCTCTGGAGGCTTTTAAAACCTGTCTGGATATGTTCCTATGTGACCTGCTCTAGGTGATCCTGCTCTGGCAGGGGGATTGGACTAGATGATCTTTTGAGGTCCCTTCCAACCCTTAACATTCTGTGATTCTTTTTGCTGCTAAAAGTCAATTTTGTGTTATCTACTCTGCCCTGAGAATGAGGTTTCATGTTTCTCTTGCTGGAGCAGAGTGGTAAGTCTGTGTGGGTTATGCTTATAGTTCTGGGATTCAGTGCAGTTCTTGACATGCAGGTGGAGCGCTACCACGTTAGGACTGATGAACAGTCCTTGGTCTGAAGGTGGAGGGCTAAAATATTGTCTCATTAACAAGACAGTATTAATCTTGTTCCTGGATCATGTCAGACTTCAACTTAGTAGGTATTACATTAGAAAAAATAGTGTTAAGAGTTAAATAAGAACATGATAGTCTAATTTTATTAGTTATTACCCAAAGCAGTTACAAAGATTCTCTTTTCTGCAAGGCATTTGGCTGCTGCAAGAGATAGCTGAAAGTATATGGCAGTTAGAATGAATTGGTTGACTATTGCCTCTTGAGTGGTTCCATTAACAGTTGTTGTGAACCTCTAATGAATTCAGTAACCCACATAACCCACATGAGCCTGTGTGCCTTGGTACATGGTGTGTTCTGCAATGGTACCATGTACTCAGGTTTTCCATCTGATCTACTAAGGACTTCATCAACAACTTGGTATGATTTTTACTTTAAAAGTAGCCTCATTGAGGAGATTGGGGTATATCCACATCATCATGCTATTTAAATATGTCTTCCTCAAGATTGGTGTTCTGCTAACATCCTCTAGGGCATGGACTGAGGGGTTTTTGATTGTTATGCTGCGGTTTTGGACAAATGTCAGGGTAAAAGATGAGACATCTGAGGCATTTCATTGGGGTGAGTTGGGAGTTGCCCTCAAGAGTGCTGAAGGAGCCTCACTGTCTTTCCAAGCTGGTTCCTCTTTGTGCAGGGCTATTCCTTTACCACACCATAGCTCAGGTCAGCTTTCAGGACGTGGTGCTCTTGGCTATATGGAAAGAGTGTTCAGTGGGACTTGGCTGGCTTGATGCTGGTTGAGGCCTTTCTCATGACAGCAGTTTGTAGTGGTGAGATGAAGATGCAATGTTGGGGTTGTTGTGCTTTTGCAGTAGGACATCACGAGGTGCGGAGGTATTTGCATTGGTTTGGTTGGCATGAGAGCTTCAGTCTGCTGTGTTTTATTACTAACTGTTAGAATTCACCCCAATACAGTTATCGCCCACGTTTGATTAGGGCAAGGTATTAATCCTTGTGTCTCTGTCAATGATTAGATGATTTGAAGGAAGTGCTGTTCAGATGTGTTTTCTTCTGCTGATCTCTCTGCAATACCTGTACACGTGTGCAGACATGAGAACAGAGTTCCTGAACTAATTGTTGTTTTCCCAGTGCTCGTATAATTTGATAAAGCAGTGGGCTTGTCTTTGTAATCTAATTGCTGCTGGAAGTTTAGTAACTCTGCTGATCATGCCTGTTCCTTTTAGCAACAGGACCCTCACCTCACCCCATTAGGGGTGGGTACAATTCTGTCTGTGTACCTCATGGGTGTCGCACAGTGCTGCCTAGTGAGAGAATGTCTGGTCTAAGTTGGCTTGGGCAAATCCAGTGAATTATCTGCAGCCTAGTTCATTAACACAGTCTGAGCAGCACACATTGTGCTATTGGTACTGTTAGTGGTGTATCTTGCCTGCTTTCATCTTCTCCTCTGGCTGCCTCTTTGTCAGTACTTCAGTTATGAGTGTAGCTGCTCATGCCCTGCGTGTCTAAAGCAGTGTAAATAATTACTAGGGCTTGCATGCTTCAAACAAGTCCACTTAGAGCGGCTGAGGGAAACTGAAGCTGAACGATAATAAAAGGTGGACAGCACCAGATTTTCATCCCATGCAAATCTGGGTTTTGTTAGCTGTTCTAGATCTGTCCTGTGGTAGCTGAAGCTAGCTTTTGCCAAGCCTTGGTTACACTAGTTACCTGCAGTTGCTGGAACAGAGCTATCCCCACCTTACAGCCTGGCTGCCTGCTCTGGATTCCTTTGAAGTTATTAAAATAAATAGATATTGTTTTCATATCTAATGAGGATTACGCATAAGGGAGTTCCTATGGATCCACTAATCATTAGAACTTGTTTCATGAGAAGTCTCAGGGCTGCATTAAACCTGTCGAGAACCTGCAGGGAAAAGGTGATGCTTGGTTTCTGTTCTTATAACTATAGCACATCATCTGTGAGTCCTTAATGTCTCAGACTTTGGCCAAAGGCCATGAGTTAGGACTTGGGGCTTTGCTAGGCAAGACTTGGTAAGTGATGCAGTTCCCTTTTGTGGCCTCTAGTTCTAAAACACTTGTGTGGCGTTTCAGCTGGTAAAAGAGTTATCTTTTGGCCTGTTAGAAGGCAGCTGTCTCAGGTGTAGGCCAAGTGCTGCTGCCCCAGGGTATGAGAATGCATTTCTTCCCTTTATCCTGTAACTCTAAGAAGATTTTGCTTCATTTTCCACCCCCACACCCCTTTACAGCAATCTAGCGTTCTTGCCTCTAGAAATAATAATAAAAATTTAGCTAAACCAACTGGGTTAATATAAAGGCAAATAAATGCAAGAAGCTGTAGTGGCTTTAGGCTACTTCAGACAAACTACAGTGATTTTTAACATGCTGACTTTTAGCGTTTACTCAAGAGGATATTAAGAATAAAAGGATGGAACAAAAGTGCCTGCTCTTTTTATTGATAGTATTATATCATTTGCAAGTACTTCTTATTTAGCTGTATCAATGTTTTAGCTTCATAAAGTCGAAAGCCTATTTAACATGGAAGTAACTGCATTGATAACATGGAGACAAAAGCATGGATAACTGGATTGCAAGGATTATCTATTAAGAGTTGTTCTTCTTGAGCATACATTTTGGTGGCCCAAGTTTGTAGTGGAACACAAGCTAGGTGTCAGCATATTAGTTCACAAAAACTGAAAACAGTACTTGTAATTATTCACTGTTATCCTCAGATAATAGATGTATATAGGCATGGATCCTGTTTATTTAAAGCCTGTGTTTCTGTGCGTTGGCTTTCATGGTAACTGGAGGGGAGAGCCAGTTGGGATGAAGGTGAGTGACAATTTGGTTGTCCTGCTAGTGAAAATAAGGCCTAATCTGCTCCTTCTGCAAGCTTTTTTATATTTATTTTATTTTTTCCCCCTTTTCCTCCCTGGAGTGTCTGTAAATTGGTATTTGAAGAACTTTTCTGGTAGTCCTGGATGTCTTTCTGGAAGCCCTAGAGCACTTCAACTGACACAGCTGTTGTTTCTAGTATCCAGAGCAAGGGTTATCTTGCTGAGAAAGTATAAGGCAGTGTTGGAGGTGCAGCCAGCTCCTGTATTTTCTCATATCATTTGTTGGCAGTGCTGTGGATGTGATCCTGCATCTCCTATACTACAGTACTGGAAGACTGCTCTTTAGTACTGGGAGAACAGAGGTTGACTTTGATAACTGTTAATGTCGACTGCTAAGGTTTCTAGCCACTAGTATGGGAATGTGAGTGACTGTTACCTGCTTTCATATTTTCTGTAAAGAGTCACTTGCTCTTTTGTACTTTAATTTTGACAATAGTGGCTTGATAAATAACTCTTCCAGAGGAGAGCTACAAAGATGATCAGAGGGCTGGAGCAACTCTCCTATGCGGACAGGCTGAAGAGGAGAAGGCTCAGGAGACACCTTAGAGCTGCCTTCCAGTACCTGAAGGAATCCTACAGGAAAGATGGAGAGGGACCCTTTTATAAGGGCATATGGTGATAGGATGAGGGGTGATGGTTTTAAGCTAGAGCAAGGTAGATTTAGATTAGACATTAGGAAGAAGCTCTTTACTATGAGGGTGGTGAGACACTGGAATGGGTTGCCCAGAGAAGTTGTAGATGCCTCATCCCTGGAAGCGTTTAAGATTGGGCTATATGAGGCTTTGAGCAACTTGACCTAATGGGACGTGTTCCTGCCCATGGCAGGGAGATTGGAACTAGGTGATCTTTAAGGTCCTTTCCAACTCAGGCTATTCTATGATTCTTGGACTCTTTCTGGAGGGCAGAGCATTTTGTAATTAAGGGCATTTGCTTGAAGTAGTAACAACTTTTAGGAAGAAATGAGCTTTATGGAAAGCTTGTTCTCTCTTCTTTTGTATGGCAGGTGTTTTAGAAAATGCATTTTCTAAGATCGTATCTGTACTTGAGTACGTGTAGATGGGATGGTGTTTAGAGTTGTAGCTTAAGCTTCTGAGGATGTGTACTTAGTGAGTGGTAAGCTAGGAGCACAAGTTTGGTGTTAGGTGGACAAGATTATTCCTGCTGTTACCTTTATTTTTGCTTTATTTTAAGGTGCACTTCTCTAACTGGGAATAATTGTGAATAATCACCCTTGAGCATGATGCTCTTTTAGTCAAGTTCTAGAGGCTTCAGGCCACAGTACTCTCTCTGTTGTGGGACTTGGTGTGCTCCCTTCCTAGAAACCTTGAGATCAAGGCCTGAAGTCAAATTCTTGAGATAAAATAATGCTTCTTTTCTTACCAGAGGTGTCAACAACTTAAAGAATTTAGTTCTTGAAACAAGAAAACTTCTCTAAGCTGAAGTAGTGTTAATTTTTTTTTATTTGAAACTTATTGGCTGAAGTGTATACTGGAGGAGCAGAAGCCATTTTTTCTGTATGTGAATTTGGTGAGGCTGCATTTATGTTGTTGAACCACCTCTGGCTTGTGGGAAGATTGAGTATTGCTCTTGAGACCTGATGCGCTCAGAGTGTAATGGGAAAGGAAGGACTGCACAGTCCAAAGCAAGTCCCACTTTGGGTCTGTGTGGGAGTGGTACTGACATGATGAGTGAGGGTGTGCAGTGGTTTTGGTTTTTCTTTGGTTTTGGTTTGGTTGTTTTTTGTTTGGTTTTTTGCTTTAGGTTTCCTAGTGGCAGTTTCTGTTTGTAGAGGGCCCACAGGGTTTTGCTTTCTTACTGGCAGAACTCAACAGCATCAAGTTTCTTCTCTTGGGCTGTTGTGTACTATGTATCTGGGTAACTGAACGGAGCATTGGACTCTAGAACAAAATGAGATTAAGGAAAGATCATGCTCTGAGAGGGTAGAGCTAGTCTATAAAACTATGGAAACAATTGTTTCTTTATCATACCTATAGCTTCTGGTTATCAGATGGGATTGCTTTGTTTAGCTGGCAAGGAGCTTGAGGTAGTGGCTGAAGGGAAAGTTTCATGCAGAAAGGTAAGTGGAGTTGAAATAACGGCAGAGGATGGTGTAAGACTGCAGTGAGAGATAGGGACTGAGAAATGGGACAGTTCAGGTCTCCTAGCTGGATCTCAGTGGTTTTGAGTGTGGTTTGAACCCTCACTCTCAGTGAGGCAAAAGTAGTATGTGAAGAGAGAGGTGTAACTGACTCGGAAAGTGTAAGTGGTTTTGTCCAGTAAAGAGAAGCTCCTGATATAGGAGCTGGCTGCCGTTGTGCCTCTTTATTTTAAACCCTTTTATTTTCAGAAGTTATGATACTGTGTTTTGTGACAACCTTTAATACAAAACTAGTTTCCAAGCATGTTTCTCTTGCAGAATGCTGCTGCAGAGGTTGCAGGGGAGCTGGAAAGATGATGCCCAGTCAGGTCTGCTGTAAGACTGCTCTGCAACAAAGATTGCTAGCAGATGGGACCAAGTACCTTAGTGCTGGCTGGAGAAGCATCACAAAGCAGGAGGCAGCTCAGCCTGCCTGTGTTTAAGGCTCTCATTTTGCACTGAGAAACACCTGCAATTTCATTTCTTTCCCTTACCTTTGAAAAACAAACAAGCAAAGCACTATTTGAAGTAACTTTTTCAAAGAAGGGCAATCAATATAGGAGTGCTTTCTTTAGAGGGTTACTAGGTTGTGATGAATATCACATCTACTGATTTGAATATAGCTACAGACTTCAATAAAAAGATATGTAAAAAGTGGAGTTCTTTGTAGATCTTATGGCAATATGGGCTTTGAGAAATTATGGAACCTAATTTAGTTAGTTATTCCCAGTAAAATTCCATAAACATGAAGTGACTGATTTTATCATGAGACCTTAATATTACACAAAATTTTAGCCAAGAGGCAGCGAATTGATTGATTTTATGTTTTTCCTGTCTGTGTTTGCATGTATGTGCTTGCTATTTCCTGACTCTGAGGCATGCAATCAGCAGCTTGGAGATGATCTGATAAAAGTTAACTGCAGTCCGAAAACTCTTACTAAATTATTAAAGTTTGTGATGGTCTCCCTAGCTGCTGAGCTGCTCTGAGAATTAATTTTTTTTCCCAATCTGTGGTAGAGAACATGAATCTTTGATTATACAAGCTAGGGAAATAGAGTTGAGGTAACTTGCAGCTACTGTTTCGTTGTTAACAAATGCCTGTTAGAAGAATTGTCTGCCTGACCCTGCCAGCAGTTTTAGGCACACCTGTCCATGTTTGCCATCATGAGAACACAGAACTGGTGCTGGGTGCAAATGCTCTCTCAGGACTCTTGACCAGGAGTTTTACATGAATCGTAAAGGGATAAATCTTGGAGGCAGGCAATGATCAGGTTTCTCAACATGAACAACATCCTGAGAAGAACACGGGAACAAAAGTTGGTTACTCTTGGACTTGTGGCTGGAAAATGCTCTCAAATGTGAGTATAGCTGATACTACCCTGCTCATTAGCTCCACTGGAGAAGCTGATTTTGTGATTGGGAAAACTGAGCTTGAACTGGTGGGGATTGATACTGTAGTAAAATGATCTTGAATCACTTCAATATGCTGTGGCAGGCTGATGGTACAGGAGCTGTGTTTTCAGTGTTCAACCATGCTGCTCTCTGAGCAGCAGCCTCAGGGAGCAGGGGCTTAAATCTTCTCATTTGATGCTATGCCTGCCTATGTTATATATTTTGAGTTGATACGTGAAAGCTTTTTAACCTTTTAAAATGAAATAGCAGGTGAGCTCATACTGGTTGGGATGGTGAGGTGTAATGGGTGGAAAATTTTTCAGTTCATCCTAGAAAAATTCCCATGAGCTTCAGTACCACATTTGTCTTGAAATTATTTTCTTTAAACACTAAGTTAGAGTACAGTATTGCTGTTGTAAGGTACAAGAATGTTGTGGTAAGATTCAGAATTGCTACATAACAAATACAGTTTCTGTTTAAATATAGCTGCAAAGGGCTGCACTCAAGACTTTAGAAATAATTAGCTGCTGCAAGGCTTGAATAATTGCTAATTACTGTGGTTTGTGGCCAGGACTCATGAAGTCACCAGAGCAGGAACAAATGCACTTAAGCCAGTTGTGGTGTTTGGTTTCTGGCCTGTAGTCCTTCTCGTTGGCTTGCCAGAAACTGGGCCCGTGTATTTACTTGCTTTCCACTTTGAAATACCAAGAATTAAGAGATACTTGCTTTATTGCTAATTATTCATTTGGTGGAACTCATTAAGCTTTTTAATAGCTTGTGGTGTTCTGAGCTACGCTTGTGTCTGTGGGTGCTGCACTGGCTTCCAGTGCTATGCTGTACTTCTCTTGCCCTGTCCTGCTGCCTGTGCAAAGGGAAGGTGCCTTGCTGGTCACCAACTGGTAGATAAATATTTAAGCAGTTGTTTTTCTGTGGAATGAAGGTACTACAGGTGATCAGCATACAACCAAGTGATTGTGTATTTGAGGGCATAGGCACAGGAGTGGATTAAAATATGAACTTAAATAGTGGCAAGCATTTTAAATTTCTCTAGAGTCTTCCTCCTTGAGGAGAGCGAATATCGTACTATCTACAGAAAGTAAAGCTCTTTACTAAGACTTACAGCAGTGAATGTGAAGTTTAACTGTGTCAAAAGTATTTCTGGCCTCCAGAAGTATTTGCACTTCACAGATAATGAAAGCATAAAGATGGAGTAGAACACTTCTTTAAAAAAAACAAACCACCAACTTGGCATCCTGATGTTCAGCCTGTGTCTTCAGGTCTGTCTGTCTCTACAGCCATCAGTCTGTAGGATATGCTCACTACTTCTAGTCCTGGACTTTGTTAGCTTGATTAGTTGCTAAGAAAGAAGCTTCAACTTAACCATAGTGAAGCTGTATTACATTGGAAGTAGACTGTTAAATGGAGACTATTTGATGGCTGAACGGCATGGTCTGAAAGAGGCTTATGTCAAACTAACTTAGAAAATTCTGTGCAGCTCTGGCCTGTGCTCTCATTAGGTGTGGAGGGAACTATCAGAACTTGGGAGATTAAGACCTAAGCTTTATCTTTAAACTGAAGATTCTCCACAGTGCTACACTCAAATAATTTATCCACTTTGTGAGCAGTGTGTATGCCAAGGAAGGGACAGGGCTAACTAGCAGGGCAGGGGTATCCTGTCTAGATCAGCTCCTGTTCAGGGGTCCCTGATAAACCGCCTTGGTTTTGCTCCTGTGTGCTCTGATCAGCAGTAGTAGCAATTCAGGCCCCTATTTCACTGTTGTGCCAGCATGTTTAGATAGCTTCCTAACGTGCAATGCTCTTGGAGATTCATTGTGGCACAATAAAACACTGAACTGTAATAACCCTTGAAGAGAAACTAAAATTGAGTAGGATTTTTTTAATTGGCTTAACTCTGGTTATATATATATATATGTATATTTGCAGTTGGACTGCAGTTTTGCTTTGCACTACTTTAACCAGTTTTGGTTTTCTTCCTCCTTTGGAGACTTGGAACAGTGGGAGCAAAGTAGATGTGGGCTCTAATGTATGGCAGACTGACAGAAATGCCATATTTAACCTCAAATTATTTTATAATGAGGACTGCTGCAAATCTTTGGAAATAATTGTTTAATATTATTGAAAAGTCTGGTAAGTGATAGTGTACACTTCTGTGCAATGTCAGGTTATGTTAGAAATCACAGAATCGTAGCAAGGTTTGTGATGTAAGGGACCTTTTAAGGGCCACCTAGTCCAACCCCCCTGCAGTGAGCAGACACCTTCAGCTAGATCAGGTTGCTCAGAGCCCTGCCCAACCTGACTTTGAATGTTTCCAGGGATGGGGCATCTGCCACCTCTCTAGGAAATCTGTTCCAGTGTTTCATCACCCTCACTGTTAATAAAAAAAACTTTTTAATGTTTTTTTATGTAGCCTGAATCTACCTTCTTCTACTTTTAAACCATTACCCTTACCCTGTGGCAACAGGCCCTGCTAAAAAGATGTACAGTATCTGTTCAATGATGTTAGAGGATGGGAGTGATGCCTATTCTGATGTTTTTACTGGAGTCAGCTGTCAGCACAGCTAGATGAGTGCAAGAGAATGGAAGTTTGACTGCAGAACCAGTGGCAGCAGTACTGCTATTAAATGCAGTAATGGCTGCTCTAGCAGGTTTAGCCCATAGGAGCCAACAGAGTGATACATTGTCTTCTGAGGAGTGTAGGCTGCCTTAAGCGAAATCTGGGAGATGGAGAATGGGCAGAGGAATAAGCTTGTGTTCTGCCTGGTTAAAGTTTGTTCTGGTCCATAATTGAATGGCAAGATACATGTTATTTTATTCTTCAAGTGTATCCCAAAAGGGTATGAATTAATGACTGAGGTGTACAGTTGGGTTTGCAGGGAACAAAGGCCAGGGAAGGATCAAGACTTGCATGAATTTTGAGGCTGGTTTCCTGGGATCCCAGATAGTTCAGAAATTAATAAAGAGCTGTTGGTGGAATCTGTTACCTAAAGGCCTATTCAGTAATAAAATACTGAATTGTACCTGTGACTCAAAAGAATAGCTCAGTTCCGTGAATGATATGTCTTGGTACCCATCTTCCATGTACTGATCTCAGTGGCAGGAATGCTGGAAACGATTGGGGAAGACCTGGTCCTAGTTACATGAAGGTCTCTTATGCTGCTGAAGTGCTGTGCAGCTTCAACTCTGACCTTAGCCAGCTGTGCCTAATGCCCTGGCTGCAAGAAAAAGAAACCTCTGGTGATGGTTGGGTGTGCTAGGAGTGAACTTCCACTTAGGAAATAGGTGCTTAGAGATTTGCTTGTGTTGGTGATGATATACAATATTTGTTGTTAGCTCAAACTTCCTTAGTAAATAATTTAGCTATGCATTTCTAGCTTACCTTGGCATGCAGCTGTGATTACCAGGATAAACAAGATGACCTTAGGAGCAGGTATAAATATATATATAATACTATGACTGATCTGGTATTTAGCTACTCTACCATTGTTAATAAGCTTGTTCAAGTGTGTGGTTTTCTTGGGGAAGGAATGGGGTGAGGAATTGCCTGTCTTTCTGTGCTGTTTGTGAGTTGAGTTTTAATCAAGTCCTCCTAGTCCTTTTACATGCAAGTCAAGTGGGATACTTGGTGAATATTAAAATGGCAAAAAACTGTTAGAGAAGCAGACATAAAAGATGGAAGCTTAGTTCAAGTATACTATTATACTAGAATAAATGTTGCCCTCAAAATCCCCAGTACTTTGGGTGTTCTCACTGAACTTGATCTAAAAACATCTATTGCATCAGGGCTGAACTTGACCTTCAGCATTAAAGCAAGTTCCAAGTACTTGCAGTGTTCATGATACTCTGATCACCCTCATGTTCAGCATCCAGCTCGTTTTCAAGGTAGCACGTGGGGAGGTGACCCTGCCTTGTAGAATAACCAAGCTGTGAATGCAGGCAATCATGAAAATGTGACACATGTTTGCTATAAGGGCTTGGGGTGGGAAAAGGAGTTGTTTCAAAAGGAAAAAACGAGCTTTAAACCCCAAGACTCTAAACATCATGGTGCCTAAAAGAAGAAAGCTCTGTAACGTTTTGGTGTGTGATCCATTTTTTTTGTCAGTGTTGGGAGCTGTCAGTATGGAGGTGCTGAAAGGTTTTTCCAATAATGAAAAGCAGTACCGGTACCAGGCAGTATGCAGTCGAGGGTAAATATGCCAGCAGTATTGACCTGAAATGCCTCCTAAGGGTTTGTGAACGTGGCTTATTTATGCTCTGCTCACTCTGAGAAATGAGTAGAGGGGTCTGCACAAGCCATTGAAGGATGTAGGAAGCTGTAGGGACAGACACGTTTGGGGAGAATTGGAAAACGGGATCACTTTGCTCAGTGAGAAGTACTGTGCAACTTCGGGGAAGGAACACTTTTTAATCTAGTACAATTTTGAAATAGTCACGAAAATCCTGGAGGCTAATGGTGAGTGTCTGTTGTAAGAATTTATAAAAATATCAATAAAATAAGTGTGTGTAACAAGATACGGTGCTCAAGGATACAGTGCAGTAGTGGTCCTGGTAGTGTTAGATAATGGTTGGACTTGATCTTAAAGGTCTGTTCCAACCATAGTGATTCTGTGAGGTTCATAATTGGCTTCAGGACAACAAAATATTGACTGGTTTTGTAGAAAATGTCATGATAGCATGGTTAAGTCAGTCTCTCTACCAGACCTCCACTGAGTATACTGGTCATGTCTAATACATCTGCCAAGGAAACAAGAAGCTATCTTGAAAACTTTGAAGTTTAAGTAACCAGTGCAGTACATTTAGATGAGGCTTTTTGTCTTTGGGGGGGAGTAACCTAACCCAGTTGAGTGCTCTGATTGTGTTCTTCTATAATCCCTCATTTTGATCAAAGATTCCTTACAGCAAGTTTTTTATCCCAAATAAATAGCTTCAGGTGTTTTGATCCAAAAGTGGACTTCTCGTGTAGCGTGTGTGAGTACAAGCTACCAAATATGGAAAGATCTAAGGGGCTTTGTTAGGGAGCATATACTTACATGAAAAGTACTGTGGCTAATCTGTGTTGTGCTTTCATCTTGAATCATGCTAGGCCAATGTTACCAAGACCATAGGTTTCAGCAGCAGCTGAGCCTTTGAAATAAGGTGAATTCAGGGGTGGTAGAGAGTAAGTGCAGCCTAGGACAGAAAGCAATTGACACTTTGCCAGGCTGATTCTGGGTCTGGCCAGTCTGGTGCTATTGGCTTACCTCTGGCTGTGATAAAGGTGCCTGTGTTGTCAGATCTTGCTGGTCTGGAGAAGGTGAGATAAGCAGCTTTGGTTCAAGATAGGTCATTCATATGCCCTGTAATAGGAAACCACTAATCTAGGTTAGCCTGGTCAAATGGTGAACTTCTACCATTTTTTACTGAGATAAACAGAGTGCAGCTATCTGCAGAGGACAAAAGGGTACAGTGCTGTCTGCTCATGGGTTCATCTGGGTAGGGAATAGATATCTGAGAACATTGTTTTCCTCATGCATTATGAATCAGACTTCCCTAATGAAAGCTGGATGAGAAACTAAAAATTTTGAGTTACCTTCATCTCCTGAGGAAAAAGCACTTACTTGTAGCTAGCAATATCTTCCATGGTTTCCTGTCATTGTCTTGTTCGTAAATAATTGATACCCTTTATGTGACTCTCTCTCTTGCCAAGCTTAGTTGTGCTGGTTGCCAGGTGATGTCCTGACTTTGTTTTACCCAGCTTCCCATCAGTCATAAGAGATGGTCTTGATACACCCCTCTCATCTGGAGTCTGGCTTTGCACAGGCATAAACAGAACTAAACTCTGAGGTCGATAGTTAACGTAGTGTGGTGACAGCTTCAGAAAGGTTCAACTAACCAAGCTGGAGTTGGTGGTTAACAATCAGTGGTGGTTCTTGCTGCCTTTCCCTGCTACTTCAGTCTGGATTTCTCAGAGCATACACCTGTCCTAGCATAACTGTACTCCCTCATTAAAAATAGCTGATGTGCCACTGAAGTGGGCTTGGTGGCCCCAGGGAAGTGTTCTGCAGATTCGATACTTCATACGGATGGTAAATTCACATAGTCCAGAAAGCCAAACCCTTGCAGCCTCCGATGTCTGTCTTCTGAGGCTTTGAAGTACACTGATGCTGTTTGCTTTCCTATTCTCCGTTCAAAAAGCAAGCAAATAGTCTGGAGGAGGGCAGCAAGGAGGGGTGACAGACTGCTAGGGAGATAGGATCCTTAAAATCTGCTCTAAGGGCTGTGTAAGTAATTGTGATTATAAAAGAGGCTCTTGCTAATGGAGTTACAACAGGTGAAAAGAAAATGAAAACCCCTCTTTCCTTTCTTAAGGGAGAGGGATTTTTATGAGCTGAAGTGGTCAGTGGATTAATTTAACCTTTTTATTTGAGAGCAAAAACACTTTGCCCTTAAACCTGTTCAGAGGCAACAAAAAGCAAGTTCAAAATAGAGTCCTCCATACCTGGAAAAATGAATGGATCTCATGATCTGTAACCAGAGTCTCCAGCAGGAACAGAATAAGAGTTCTACTGTACCCTTCTATTAGGATTTCACTTGAGAAATTGTACTTTGAAACCTAGGGTGGGGGGCTGTCAGAGACCAGGAACTGGACCAGGTGGTTGTTTCAAGTGCTGAAATAGAGAATGATGCTGAATTCCCCTTTTGTGCTGAAATGTATTAGAATGTTCCAGCAGAAGCCCAGGCTGTCTCTGTGCATGGGTATACACAGGCACCTACTGCACGCTTTCCTTCTGTGAATCCAATGCAGAGCAGTTTGAAAGTGTAAAACATATATTTCACAGATGACCGTGGGGATCACTTTAATCAGCTTTGAGACCTGCTAATGCTGTAGAGATCTTTGAAGGACTACTTGCTGTTCATCTTCATGCAGCCAGTGCAAGAAGGACTAAACATCATGTCCCTGTGCCGTCGCTGGAAAAGATGCTTCTCTCTAGGTAACTGTACAATGGGCAGCTGGGGGTTTTTTGTGCATTACACTGAACTGTGGGTGGACAGAATTAAGAGCAACAGCTTTGGGAATGCTGTAGAGCGAAAGGTCAGTATGTATTCAGTAAATCTTTCTAATCTAGTGTTGGCTAGAAGCCGGTTGTGACAGGCCCTCTGGGCTTTTAGGAGAATACAGATAGCTTTGCATCATGAGCATATAAATGGGAAAACGTTTATTTTTCTTGTTTAAATTGTTCTCTTGGAAATCAAGGATCAGCTGTGCTTGCAGCTTATATGCTTAAAGCTGTTAGTAAATTGTTATAGTACAGATGCATTACAGAAAGGGAAAAAACCCAAAATGCGTGCCAGAATACTAATAGAATTATGATGTGCCAAAGATATTTTTAGCTTCAACCAATATTAATACAGGGAAACAAGCCTTAAAGGTGGGAGGAGAGAAGGCTGTAACTGTACTCTCAGAAGGATTAGCTGTGGCTGTCAGTTGTGCTAAGGAGATTTCTGATGGCTGTTTCTGAAATATTTCACTAATCGCCTAACAGATCCACTGTGCTTGATAGTTCTGTATGTGGCCCACAAATAGGATTACTAGTCATGGTTATCCAAGGTGTATCTGGCCAAGTGCTAGAATTCCATCTTGAGAATCTTGAGCAGCAGGTTTATTCAGAATAGACATGCTTCTTTTTACGTGTAAGAATCCAGTTTAGCTGTAACTTCTGCCATCTCATGTTCACTTAAAATAACCAAGCAAACAAAACCAAACCAGCAACAACAAAACAAACACCAAAGCCACAAACAAACAACAAAAAACAAACCAACAAAACCCTGTACTTTAACTATCAAATATCTGATAAATACCCAGAGCTGGAAATAATGATACCAGAAGAAAGAATTGTCATTGTGCTTTGTCAAATGCAGTTTTTTAAGTGTTTAAGGTTTGTGGGTTGGTTTGGTTGGTTTTGGGTTTTTTCTGGGGGGTTGTCTTTTCTTTGTTTTGAAACATTTCTTGAGCTTAAAATTCAAAAGGAAGTTCTTAGTAAAGCTGTCTTCATCTCAGATGCTGAAAGTGCATGCAGAGTGGACACAGTGTATGTCTTCATGTGTTTGCACAGTGGAATCTGCATTTGCAGTGTTGCCCTGTATAAAAATGCTTCAAATTATGTTATGTTAAATAAGGAGCTCTAAATCCAGTGCCCTCCAAACTCTCAAATGCTGAAGATTTGTTCATTTTCTTTTCTAATGTGTGCAAATGTATTCTAAGCTTGACTGACCGTTGGTATGCCATGCTAATCCAGGAGTTTAAAAAACATGTGGAAAGAGCAGTGGAATGTTGGTGTGACATGACAGAAGTGAGCAGAAAGTTTCCCCAGTCTCAAAACTCTGTAGTCCCAAATAGGGAACGCCAGTGCTTGATATATCAAGTTCTTGCAGAACTGATGCCTCCATTACCTTGTGAGTTGGAAAAAAATGTGCAGATTTATTGTAGGGTACTTCTGATGCCTTTATAGTGTTTGCAAAGTTGTTTGACACCTTGAGCATATGGACCTCATCGGTAGTTTTCAGAGTCAAATGCAAGTTGGAGAAATATGAATTGCTTTGCCTAGGAAGTGTTTGGGTTTAGACTAGAGAGGTTTCAGGGACAGCTTGGGAGTCTCTTCTGGCTTACTGAAGCTGCAGTACTTCTTGCCTATTTAAAATTCTAGTGTTGAACAGTAGCTGTTGAAGCTGAGTATTCAACTTTGTGTCAGGCTATTAGATCTAATTTATCTTCTGCCTGCAGTTCTTTTTTTTTTTCAGGCCCCAGATGTATCATTGATTCTCATAAATCAGACATAATGTATGTGTATACCAGAAAAAAAACCCTCTGCTTGAAGTCCAGGTTATGGTGACAAGCTGCTAGCAAATGCATAAGTGAGTTTGGAAGACAGCTAAGGAAAGAGTGGAATAGAGATGAAGCTTCTAGAAAAGCAGTTTCTGCCCAATGCAGTATGGGGACTTAAACCACTTGTCTTAACTGGTGTCAATTGCTATTGCCCCTAAGTCTTTGTAAATTAAGTCTGGAAGCTGGGGCAGGGGAAGAAACGATTGAATTATTTTTACTTATCAGTGATACAGGTTCAGCCTTGGAATTTAGCTGACAGTTGTGGCTATGAAGCATAAGGCAGAATAAGAATAGGTTGTCTCATGCTGTGTTATTAGCTCAGCATTATCAGCAGAAGCTGCTTTTTTTTTTTTATAATTTGTTTGACATTAAGTGAGCAGGTACAAAATGACTTGGGAGATGGAGAAGAGCTATTTTAGGCCAAGTGCTGTTCTTGTTGTGGTCTTGCCAAAGCTGCGTGTGAGGATTGTTAGAGGGTATAGAAACATGAAGCCTTTATTTTGTCATTCAAAGAAGCAAAAAAGAAATGCAGCAGGGAGACCTTAAGCACCTTTGCTCTCCCGTACTCAAGTATTCTGCCAACTTGTTTTTGCTTTAAATAAAGTAGCCATCTGATATTCATACAGATGGAAGTGAATTTTGAGTGGACCTGCTTCTTAGCCTTTGCCCCAGCAAGAGTTGTGTTCAGCCTCTTGAAAATGAACCATTTTTGTGCATGACCATGCTCTGAATCTTCTCTGTATCCAGTTTCTGCTAAACTGCATACTCTTGCAGTAGCATAATTCCTGCTGCTGCTTTTTAGTTCTCAGAAGTGTCTCTAGTGTTCTGCTAGAAGTCTGTTCTGTTCATTAGTGACAACATTTAGCTGCTTCATCCCAGTGAATTTGGGCATATGCATCAAAATCCAGGCTCCAGCTGTCTCTACTTGCAGTGTGCAATTCCATTCAGTCTGATCAAGGCTGCTTTTTCAAAACAGGCTCTGTGTGCCTTGCACTTCTTGGAGTTAAGAACTTTCTAGTCGGTAAGTGAAGATTATTCACACAGACCTTTTTTCAGTGTCATCGAATTTAGCTTAAATTGGGATAAACACAAGAAAGAAGCAAATTAACTGCACAAGGCATATACTGTTCCTGTTCAGTTTTACATGAACAGGGCCAAGCAAATTGAGTTGTTTTCCTCATTTCTGTAATCTCAACAGTTGCTTTTGCCAGCCAAGGCTGTAAAAAGCCTTTCACAAATACATGCAGTTCTAGTCACCTACTGTGAGAGCTACTGCTGCTGTACATCTATTAACATGATGGATCAATCATCTGTTAACTACTGATCCACCTATAGTATCTCTGCATCTGTCACAACACTGCAGTTGTTTTGTGGTTACATGTCACTGGCAATTCAGTCCTCCTTGGTTTGACCACTAGATCCAAGTTTTTCCTTTGGCTTAGCTGAGCTCTCAGTTTTTATAGCAGCACTCTTTGTACTGATCCCTCAAGTGCACTATGAGGTGTTCATACTGTAGGGTTTTTAACATTTATGTCTCTGATGGCTGGAGTAATCTGTCTTTTTAAGACAAACACTTGTAATCTATATGTAGCTCTCCAGTGTTCTAAGTAAGCCCAAAACACTGGCCAGCTCTTTTTGACTGATGTAAAGAAATTATTGGCAAAATTGGTTTCAGAGTAGGTTGACAAATGAGTTCATCACAGCATGACATCTTCTTTCACAGAGAAGCTTGATAAAGCCTCTCTTGCATGGCACCCTGTAAAACCATTCATTGTCTACTTTCATAGGCAACTACTCTTGAGTTTTAAGTGACCTCTGAAAATGACGAGCATTATCACAGTGACTAACTTCCTTGCTGAACAGTACTCTTTATTCTTGTTAATTTTGTTAATCTACACACATTGTGTATTTATGAAGAGGAAAAAAGTTATAGGCCTGGGTCTAATTTCCCTAGCAGTATCTAGGTTAGCGTAGTTGATGACAACTTTCTCCTTGAGTCTTGGAATTCAGAAAATAAGCTTTCTTTGCACAGTCCTCTCTTGTCATTTCTGAAGCTTTATTCACTCCTGATATCCTTTTGGGGCCTGCTGTCTTCATCTCAGTCTCAGTTTCTTTATTGATCTATATCTCGCACAGAAAAAAAATTCCTCGCTTCAAATACGATTTTCTGCTGCGTATAAAATTGCTTTTCTTCCTTGCTGTGCATCTCAAAACATCTGCTACGAAGGTATGGATGTGTTCTGACTTGACCAGAGATGTTCTGAGAGCATTAAGTCCTCCAGTCCCAAGTTTGACTTGTAGTAGGATTGTTCCATGTCGAGCAACTTGAGATTGCCACAAACACAACACTTTTCCACTACAGCTTTAGCTGTTGACAGACCTAAATTCAGGTTAACTTTTAAGAATAAGTCCTTGTGGAAGAACTCTTATCTGATGTTTTGCTCTCTCAGTATCCTGGTAGTTCTAATGGAACATGCAACTACTTAGAAGTAATTAAAAAAGGAAAAAGAAACAACAAACAATAAAACCTCCAAGCAAAATGAAACCGACAGGACAAAACCAACTGCAAGCTCAAGCTGATTATAGGCATTTGGAGAATGTACCTACCAGTTCTGGTGTTAGAACTGAGTTCACTTCCTACTCTTGTTTTCTATTATTTCTAGCCTCTAAGCAATGTTACCTTCCCTGGGACTGTGTATCTTGCTTCTTGTGTGTCTTACTGCATAAGCTGGTAACTGAAGGGGCTTGATCTGATTGGGTAATGACTCAATTCCTGAAAATACTAGTGGAGACATCTAACTGTACTAATGTGTTCTTAACTTTGTTAGTGTTGCATGGGGGCAAGCATTTCATCCTGTTAGTGTAAAAGGCCCATTGCAGGAATCCTGATGCCTGGAATGACAGATGGAGGGGATAGCTCTTGCTTCCAGCACTACAAGCGTTTCCTGATGATCCTCTGAAGGTTGCATACATGTGTTTATTCTCTCATGTATTGTGTATGTTGTAGCTAGCAACCATCTTCTGTCACTAGAATTTGTCATGGCTTCCTTCTTATCCTAGACTGAAGCACTAAATAGTCTCCTTTGAATGGAATACGAACTAATTGCTTATCCCTCAACAGTGTAAGGTTTACCCTCATGTTAGCAGAACTGACACCATTGCTTTTTTAGTTAACTCTCTGCCCTTTTTCCTACTTGTTATTTGCATTCCCGTGGAAGTATTACACTTTTTACTATCACATACAAAAGGTTGTTTATAGTAAATGGACTCTAAAGAAGTTCTGTTGGCCTTAAACCCCAAGGAAATGCCTTGAGATAGCTGAGGGAAGGTGTGTTCTTCCCTTCTGATCTGAAACTATTTGACATGGTTGTTCATGGTTTCCGTTATCAAAATTAACTGAATTCCAGAACTTTCCTCTGACTTGAGTACATAAGAACACTTTCCTACATCATAGTGTTGAGCACTGTAGAAGTTTTCTGAAGCCTAAAAAATATAACACTAATGTTGTTCATCAGTTTTTTTCACATCAATGGTTATAACTCAAGGTTAAGGTATCCAAGTCCTGGTGGGAACAAAGCTTTCCCAGAGGACCTGGTAGCTGAGTTCACGCCCTGCATCTCCTGTGGCCTCATGCTGTGCTCTGCCTCTTTGAACTCAACTTCATGCCCTTTTAGACTGACTTTCAAGTGTGTTTCTGTTGAACAATGAAAGCAACTAATGAAATAGGGCAAAAAAGGAGTGTATTTCAAGTAAAAACTCTATCCAAGCTTCAAAAACGCTATATATGAACTTGTTGACAATTCTCAACTGCAGAACTTCTCATTTGGTGTCATCTTTGTTATTTGGCTTGTGAAGGTAATCCTGTGAAAAGGATCATCCCAAGAAAGCGACTGGTGAGTCACTGAAACTAGGGTGGCTTGTGTGAAGAGCAAACTTGGTATCTGAGTGCAGGCAACTTCTCTAATTATGGGTCTTGTCAGATGCTCAGTTTGCTAACTTTCTTTGAGGTTAAGCCTATAACAATTACACCATGTGTCGTTACTAGGTTTTTAGTGAAGCTCTCTCACTCTGAGGCAAGCTGTGTTTCAAAGGTCTGTTAATTGAAAACTGCTACTTAATATAGTTGGATGGACACGAGGAACTCTGTGATTCTAGACTTAATCACAAATCAACATTTAAGTAGCCATACGGAGTAGTTGAGGTTAGAAAGGACCTCTGGAGACTAGTCTAACTCAGCTCAGGTGGGATCAGCTTCTGTAGCTCAGTGTCCTTTCTTCTACTAGATCTTAGTCCTGTGAACAGTATGCAGAATCAGTGGGATGATTCTTGTCTGTGACCCTTAGTATTGTTTTAGGTTCCAAACTTGACATCATGAATCCTGTCTGGTAAACTTCTTCATTACAGACCTGATGTTTCTCATAGCTTGTAGTTCTTTTGTCTTGGTGAGGGTGCTGGATTGCTCTATTATCACTTAACAAAAAGTGGAATACACATTACAACAATCAAGCATGTCACCAAGATAGACAGTAGTAACTACCTGGCTAATCTACTTGAGAGAGAAGTGATACCATTTCAGTAAGAGTTCTTTTGTGACTTCTGACGGTTGGCAAGCATCCCAAGTGACTCATCGTTAAAAACACTACGGAATTCACAACACTGTTTACTCAATCATAGAGAAGCTATAATTATTACTGAACAGACATTAAGGAGACAGATACACATGGAAAATGTCATCTTTGCAAGGCCAGTGAAGTAAGAGTATTAAATTATTTGTTGCTTTCTAAGTGCTAACATGCCAAGTGAATTTGTCAGGGCATCAAATCTGGTTTCTCTTAATGATGAGAGAAAGCTGTAAAATCTTTTGATATTTTTGTCAAGCTTTAATCCCATATTTTTTTTACTTTAAGAAGATAAACTTGTTAAATAGTGTGAAGTAAAAGCCTTGAAGAAATGAATGGGCTTTATAAAAGAGTGGATAATCCAAGCCTGACTCATGGAACTTGTAAAGCACAAGTCTGTAGGCTCCTGTGGTAAGTGTCTTATGGCTCAGATTTGAAGCCAGATGCATTGGACACTGTTTAAATTTTATCATGATGTAAGTTCCATAAAATCATGTAGTAATCATATCCTGCTGCTCTACTAGCTCTTGAGTGTTTTGACAGAATACCTGTGGGTTGACTGGCTTGCAGGTATCCCCTGAGGTGTTTTATGTTAGGCTGTTTTGTTTACTGTTGTTTTCTGCTCTACTCAAGTTAAGACTTGTAAAGGTTTCTTTCCTGGAGATGAGTGGGAATAATCACTTAATGACATGTTTTGATTTTGTTCCTGACAGCTTTTGGCCAGTGCAAAAATTCTGGTTTTCCTTTGCTCAGAAGTACAAGTTATCAAGCTGAGAGCAGAGTAAGTGGCGACACTGCCATGATTGGGGGTGGACTAGGAGAGGACTAGGAAGACCACAAGCAGAGCTCAGGAGGTAGGAGCTCAGCCAAATGATATACAGCAAGGGAAGAGAGCTGTCCTACTAGAACACCAAAACTATGCTAGGTTATTCTTGTAGAATCAGCTTCCTTGTATCAAATTGTCAGTACCGCTAAAGATTTTCACTTAAATGAATGTAAATATATTTTATATACAGGAGGTAAGTGTGAGATAGACTTAAGCTCAGTGTAGTTAGAGGATCCAAAATATGATGTAGCAAAACATACTAAATGAACAGGCTGAGGTACAATGGTTTACTGTTAATGTGCTTCTTGAAGCATGAATAGTTTTGTATCGGGTAGATTGAGTAGCAGTGTTGCAAGTACTTGAGTAAATAGTGGAGATGATCCAGGTCTTGTGGGAGAAAAGCCTTTCCAGAGTGAAAAGTTGATGTGCCCTAAAATCAAGTCAACGAGTCTGATTCCTTTGGATGCAGGAAAGTAAACATTACTTAGTGTTAGCTGCACAGACTATGGCTCCACCACTGTTGGAGGTGTTCAGATCTGTGCTGCATTTAGCCATACCATGCCTGAAACAAGAAGCAGATGTGAAGTTGCTTTCCTATGGCTGAAGTGGTGCTCTGGTTGTGGTCAGGTCTCCTTGAGGGGGCTGCGTTCTGAAGGTGTAACCTCTGGGACTGCTGCCTGCCAGGAGCCTCTCAGAAGCTCAGGGCTCTTCAGCGTAAGTGCAGTGAAGGAGAGCATCTACAGCCAGTAGCATAGGCCACAGTCTGCAGGCTTCTGGGTGTGATCTGCTTAGTAACAGGGGAAGGAGGTGGAAGGCCTTCCTGATGGGTAGGTTTACTAGATGATCTTCCAAAATGAGGCTTATTTCACTAAGAGTTGAAGCAGCTGACTTGAACAACTTTAAAAAAAAAAGAACGAAAAACCCAAACACCAAAACAAAAAAAACCAAACCCAAAAAACTACAAACCTTCTTAGCCCAGCTGTTACATATTCACTAGTCTACTTTGAAAATATTTCAGTGCATCTAAAGAATAAGGAAAATTCTGTTGTCCTCAAGACATGTTATCTTGGAGAGGGCAGCCAAGAGTGTAGTGCATTAAGTAAACTTAAATACTTCTGAACTTATCAGCTGCATTGACTTGGTTAATCCTTGAAGTTGTGGGACAGCTTCATGACACTTGGCAATCAAGAGAACTAGTCAGCAGGAGGATTTCGAGCTTTGGAGGGAATTGTGAAAGAGAAAGAAAGGTCTTGGGATCAACAGTTTTTTACAGCACGCGTGTTCTAGAATGGTTGCGTTTCTGTTTTGGAGCTTGACTAGGAAAACAGATGAAAGCTGCTTCCTTGCACTTAATGCTCTTAAGAGTGTTGTTGTTTGATCTCCTTTGCAGTTACACAACATCAAATCAATGGGAAATAGCAGCAAGTTTCCAGTAGTGTTCTTAGCTCTGTTTCTCTGATGGGGAAAATACCCACTCATCAAGGTTGAGTGGTCCTCTGTTGTGGCAAGCTTCTTCAGGCTGAGTAACTTTAATAGAGTATTATAATGGCATAGTCTTGTATAATCTATAGTCTTGCCTATTTCACTTCCTAAACTTATGTCCTTTTTCCCAAAGCCTACCAGGTTTGCGTATTTTTGCTGTTTGAATTAGTGTTAACTGAAATGTAAGAAAAAATAAAAGCAATTATTAGCCTCATGCTTAAGAGTTCAGCTTAATGTCTCCGAAGTATGAATTTACTATGTGCAGCACTTGCCTTGGGCAAGTGAATGGTGCTGTTGAAAGCATATTAGCCTGTTAATTACATTAGCTATATTGGCCAGCTGCTAGCACTGCAGTTGGTGTGGGTTTTTTGTGTAGTGGAGTACATGGTGAGATGGACGGGTAATGTTGCCATCCAGTGGCTAATGTCTGGCAGATACAGGGCCTGCTTGTACCGGCTGTGAAGAATCAATCACTTGCAAAGTCTGGGATGAAAGAGTAGGATGTTAGCGCAGATCTATATTCTACTTAAAGGCAAGGGTGGGTAATGTGTGGGAGTTTAAGTGTTCAGTATGTTAAAGCTGTTATAGGACTGAAGTTTTTTCCTTTGAGCTGTAGTTAAGGACTTATTTCAGGGGGGCTCTCCTCTATTTGTTGAAAGAGTCCTTTTTACCCACTGTGTCATCAGATCAGTTTGTTTCAGTGTGGTCTTAGCTTTGTAGAGAAATAGCTGCTGGATTTGGCTTTACAATAGTTGCTTCTGTGTTATTTTTGAGGGATACTTGAAAGGTCTAAATGAGCTTTACTGGATTTCTATGAAACAAGCTCTTAACTCTTGTCTAGAGCCACCTGTGCTGGCTTTTGAAATGCATGGTTTCTTTCATAAATTGGTTTGTTGTTCTTAGATGTGTGGTTGCATCTTAGCTACACTGTTAACAGCAGTGTCCAGTGTTAGCCCTGATGTGAC